>NNCF01126140.1:1034827-1054045 GCA_002313205.1 Laupala kohalensis
GATGCCTATAACGCAAACTTCTCCCCAAATTCGTATTCTAATAATATTCACCCTCTTTCACTTGGATTTTCTTCCAAATAATATTTTCTTAAAATTTAGAACTATTTTACAACTTAATCACTCTATTCTACCATACTGTACATTAAAACTAGTGGTGCAAAACCATTGCGTAGACACTTTCTTATACACTTTTTAAATTCACGTAGATTCTTTCTTATACACTTTTTAAATTCATGTCTATAGTATGCAAAACTAACTTTATAAAGAAAAAAAATACAATTTTATTTCGAACATCTAGAAAATAGATTAAAGAAATTATTTAGTACATGAATGTTAAATAAAACACTCGCAGAAGTGTTACAGAAAGCAATCGTTCTCAAACAAAATTTGATTTAGATTATTTACGAATTTACGAGTCATCCAATTTCTAAAATATCCCTAAATCTGTACCATCGAAAGACTGTCTCTTATNTTCTTGATTTTGGAAAACACTTATTCGACATACGACATTTAATGTTAATTATATGATATTTTGCGATATCTTGGTCTCATAGTGCAATACCTGTGGTCACCCCAGTTATCAAGACACTTTCAACAAGAATGTATGGTAGTATAACATAAATAAATTATTTTACAGTGTTTACTAAACTTTCAAAAACTAGAGACAATAATGCAGATATTGCAACGATATTTTAATAGTTAGTCAGGTAATGGGTAATGTGTGCTGAAGTCTTGTAATACTGTCGCGTAACTCGTTTATTCCGTTGTCACGATCAGTCTTGTGGAGGAAAATGATAGCAATTCTCATGTCTTGAGAAAACGGTACAACTTACGTTCATTGCATCAAATGAAGAAACAAATGAAGAAGCAGGTGAAGGCTGCCTTAGGTCCAGCCCTTGCCGAGTAGTTGCTCCCAAACTGTTTATAGATGAACAGTGCTTTTGGTTCCCCATGTTATTTTAAATTCACTACATATTCCAAGCATCCCACGCCTAGAATTACGTAAATCCTTTCCAAATTTTTTTCAATGACATATACTATTGTTTATTTAATTTCAATACGTACACTATAAACAGAACAACATTAAAAAACAATGTACGAGATATCTTCTAACACTTACTATGCCATATCATCAACTTATTAAAAAGAAATTCTTTTTGAAAAGAGATTTGCCATATAATGACTTTAAGAAAATTAAGAAATGACTTTAAATAATACGAAAAACATATCCATGGAAAATTTCTCTTATTTTCTGAAGTGCAAAAAAATGTTCGTTTAAAACTTCTCATCAGAGGGCAAATCGAAGAGGTTTTGTCGTTCATATGAAGTGAATTTACTGGAAGGAAGTTCTAAGTGAAGAACAATTTGGTAGCAAAGCAAAATAGACGGTAGGTCTCAATCATGAAAGATAACGATAATTATTTTAAGAAACAATAGCAAATAATAAGACAATTTAAAATGGTATAATTTATTTAATACATGTTACTATTTAATATTCCCCCCAGGGGACTTACATCTAGTAAGTACATGTTTGGCAAACACGGGGCCCCGAGCTGAGTCTGACATTACTTCCACTTACTTGTGCCATGCTCCTTCCTTTCTCTTTCCTGACCTTCCTTGGTCACCTCTTGTTCTTTTCGATCCCGACGCTAGGGTATCTTTCATTTTCCTCTTTCTCCTTTTTTTTATTTTATTTTTATTTTTGTAATGATGTGTTTAATGTTTTGAGATGTGTTGATATTTGAGTTTTGAGTTGTAATTCAGGAGGGTTTTTAGTGGGTATGATTGAGTCATTCGGCGAGTCCCACACGCGGGGAGAGTCATGTTGGCTCTCCCTAGTGCGTAACTGCATTTTCCCTACCTGTACAGAATTTTAGGGCTCTTAATGACCTCGATGTCGACGAGCCGTAAAGCCCCACAAGAAAAAGAGCTATTTAATATTCATAATTCAACAATGTATAATTTATTTAGTACATGTCAAATTACTTTTGAAAATCTCTTTATATTAAAAGCAGGTGTCATTCAAAAATAATTTATGAATTAAAAATTCAATAATAATATTACGTTAAACATTTCCTATTATTCATAGAGTACGGTACTCTAACTTTCATGGTAGTAGACTTCATAATAATACTATTCGTATACTTAGTACAATAATATAATTACAATTTCTTGAAAGTTACTTGGTATATGTCCAATAAAACCGTTCAAATAAACATGGTAATAATTTAATAAAATTACTAATTCATCGATTACTTTTTGGATCGATTTAATTAATCAAGTTTATTCGACTGCAGTATAACTGTAATAAAACAAAAGTTTTTCTTACAAAATTTCTACCTTTTTCTATACTAAATAAATATGTTATGAAAAGTAGGATTTCCCGATAAAATTTCAAAGTTGCTCTCCAGTCACCCATTCGTTTTGGAAGGTTACCCATCACCATTCTATAGAAAGAAAATAGACAAGAAGTAATGTAAAGTTTCAAGATTTTCTGTGAAATTATTTCTTTAATCTTTAAAAGGTATGAACGAGTTGTCGGGGCACTCTGTATATTCTACGTGAGTATGACAAAGTAATTGAGAGTGCAGACCAGCATGTTGGAGAAGAACTATTATGTTTGATAGCAAAGACACTTATATTCCTTTGTCATTTCACAAATTATCTGATGTATTTCATAGGTGACACTATTCACTCACTGATACAATGTGAATAGTGTCACCTATGAAATACTCTATCAGCTTCTGCCATAGGGTCCTTGATCGCAATTGATGGGATGGTCCCTTGCTTGCTTCCAGAGAGTAAATTAGTTTCTTATCCTCCACGAGGTCATACGAAGTTTGTGACTTTTTTTACAATAAAGTTTGTTTATTTATTTGTCATTCATTAAATTAATGGTAACGAATCAATTATTAATTACTGGAAGAAAGCTTAGTATAGAATGTTGTAATTCCCGTATTTTATTGACAACACAAGGCCTTCAGTTCTCTCAGTTGTGAAATTCTAAGTTTGAGCGCCCAAAGACGACGTTTGACCCTAAACCACTTCTTAACTCCCTACACTAATCACTATGGTGAAGTTTGTTTGTTTACTTTTTTAATTTTTGCCATTTATCCATCACTGTTTTACGAGGTTCTGAAACATGGAAAGAGAAAGAAAAGATCATTTGAATTGCAGGTGAAGGTAAGATGTAATTAATGATACAAAGAGTTTTTCGTTACATTTTGGAAACAAAATAAAAACCCTAGTTATTGTTTTATTTTTATACTCACTTTGTTTTAGGTTATATTGATATTATTTTGTGTGTGTTGAATAACATCAAGGCATCTTTTTTTACGAAAAATATTTTATTAATTCATTAAATACGAAATTTAAATGAAATAGACTCATGTTTAGTCAGAATAGCTGCGCATAAATACTCTTAAATTATCATGATCCCGGAAACGAATATTTCGTCCAAATTTTCGCAATCTATTACACACTATTCATGTGAGAAAAGGGAAGTTTGGAGCAAAGAGGTGTAGAGTGAATGAAGTGTCTCACAAATAACATGTGTATAAACAAAAGTGATAATTACGTAATACTGTAAGTAAAACAAATAAAGTTATTTACAACAAAATGACAAATTTGCAAATTTCAATTCATCAGAATTTATTACCCGTAATTAAAGCTACACAACTACTTCTTTTGCATCGAATTATTTCAATTCTAATATATAATTTTGAAACATGAAATTCTTTCAAACAATCACAATATACATCATGCATTCATTGTAGTAACCATGTACTTCAACCATTTATGGGAACGTTTTTATTAGGAAATAGAAGAAGTCTTCTTGTATAAAAAGGTTGAATGCCAAAATGCCGTGGGAGCATGCTAGTTCAAATGAGGAACGATCTCCGGAATTTGTTTCGTCGCGTTCCCTCAAAGTCAAGAGGAATCGGGAACCCCCGTCGCACTGTACGTGACTAGAAGAACGATGAGGGTTTCCCCGTGAGACTCAAGTCGAAAGTCGTTTGTTCCGCATCTCCGGCTCGTTAGTTCACGGAGAGCGCTGCTCTCATATCTATCTGCACTTTCTGCGCCGCTCCGACCAATATTTTCTGAATTGATTTCGTTCAAAGATGAGCATCCTGAGTTTGGAAAATGATTTTATCTAATAATTTTCTATAACTAGGACCAATTTTCTTCCACCAGTTGGGACATGAATAAAAAGATCACTGGTTACCCTGAAAAGGAAATAAATTAAAAGACTCTGAATAAAATTAAATAAACTAAAACGATATTTCCTCCACACCATTAACATTGTCCACTTTATTTGGATAATTAAATACCAGTTGTTTTAAAATACCTTTTTTGAATTACTGTTTTATATATTTGATTAGAAGTATTAATGATCAAAAATAAATATTTAAAAAAATGGTTACCGAAAGGTTTTACCAAGAATTCACCAAAATTCGCATAAATCATGTTATATAAAGAAAACATAATTAACGCAACAAAATCTAACTTCCTGACAATGCTTAACTTGCGTTAATTTTGTTCTACTTTTTCTCAAGTTGCCATATCTACTAAATCTTTTTTTATTAATTTAGATAGTACGGGTGGGTAATCTACTTAAATTGTATCCTTAATGAATAATAATTTTCAATTTTAATGAAGAAGGTAACTTTACTCTATGACTTTCACAAAAAATAATTTGAATTTGTATCACGCAAAAACCACAGAACGAACTGAAACAAAACCATCGTATTTCTTGGAACTGAGGATGGGCACTATTCAAAGTTTAATAAAGATATATCAGAGATTAGAGTAAGAAACTAAATTCCAAGACGGGAAGTTAATTTTTTACTATAAAAATCATATACATTAATACGCAAATGTCCCTGATAATTTTAGTTTTCTTTATGTGTAACGAAGAGGAGTAAGTCACGGAGATGAAGTAACGTACATTAGAGATTTAAAAGATGTGTTGATAATTTCCTATTGTTTCATCTTTTACCTTGTTCTTTCCGAGATAGAAGAATTCAAAAATTACATCAAGAAAAGGTAGTTTTTTTGATGTAATTCTTCACTCATTTATTTGAAAAGGTAGTTTTTTTGTTTTGGTTTTTAATTGGTGATGTAGGGTTCGCCAACATCGAGGTCTTTAGAGCCCTTGAAAATGTAGTTAGCTGACTATTTGAGTTCTTAAAAATGACAGCTCTGATGAGTCAGATCATTCTGGTAAAAACAATAATCGTAGGGAATTGTACGTCAGATACCTAATGCTCCATTGTGTGTACATTATTCATAACTGTTCTGATGTCTCATTTATATTCTTAACGCTAAATACCAAACCGAATGAGTATTAACTACAATTAGTAGATGCGGGGGAAAGAGTAGTCCCAGTCAGGTTAATAAAATAGTCTTGCTCAATAAAAGTAACGTTTATATTATTGTAGAAGCACCTTTCTACATATATAACGAAACACGTACCTTAAATACCTATATGACGAACTCCCCCGTGTGAAAGTTGCACGTTGCTACACAAATCCAACAGCGCCATACTGTTTTGCGCCGTTGTCAAGACGAAGCTTCAGCTACGTAAGGTCCATGACCGACGAGATACACCATAGAATCTCTACATACGACGAAAATAGTCCCTACATTGTATACGTTGGAAGACTCCATGACGCATTCGTGCCCTGTGCACTACTAAGTGCACGTCGTCTATTTTGTTAAGAAAATTCAAGAATATCAATAGATGAAACTCGAGCTAGTGTTTCGTCGCCAACGTCGTCAGTTGTCAAAGTTTAGCTTATAGCCCAAGCCTAGGTCAGTACGACGAAAAAACTGGTCGAGTGAACTTCGAGTCCGATTTAACCTCAAATCAGTTACTCAGCTCTGCTAATAATTGTCGAAACTCGACTCTGTGAGAAATATTCTATCTCCAAGAAATCGTCTTGGACTTGTGACTGAACTCAGGAACCCAGTTCTGCGAAACTAAGTTCAAATCTGTGACTGAATAATTTCAACCGCCAAGACGTCGGAATAACCGTGTGTCCAAGTGAGTTGATATTCAAACTTTGGAGAAGCGTCATCACGAAACGCCCTCGCGCGGTCAACCGTAGAACTAACTCTACGACCCGAGGACACGACGCGCCACCCTACGGGACCACGCTGAAGCTCAACCAGCAGCGCAATCGCGCCAAGATATCGCAATCCATCAACTAGCTACCAGCAGCGCAACCACGCGCTAGAATATCGTACTCCATCAACTAGTTACAACGAGACATCACCAGCGATGCCATCTAGCGACGAGGAAGAAAACGTCTTCAACGACAACCCACTTACCGGCAGTAGTGAGTTTAACGAGGAGAAGGCATCATTTTACAAAGCTTTCAACGCCTGTGATTGCCAAACGGGTGTTATTAATTATTTTCGATTAAATAACATGTCCATATCAATCCTACATAATAAAATCTTGTTCTGTTCAACCTGTGAATATTTATTTTGAAGAGGTAGAATTTTATTGTGAGGAAACCTCAGCATTGAGATATGTGAAGCAATAAAAAGTCTTCCCCGACATTATCATACAGAACGTTAGTTACAGTCAATGTTTTGGTATATAGATAGTATATAAATAGTAGTTCAATTAAATTGATAATTCTCTTCTAACAAATCTGATTTTCTGCATAATTTTATTCACATTATAATAAAATCGCCACCAAAGTACTACGTAAATGGGAAATAATCCGTGGAAAATACATCAATACTTCAAATACAAATTTCTTTGTTCCTGAAAAGATTTGGAATTCACATTCCTGATTTGCCTTTTTGGTGGTCCAGATATTTTTTCAAATTTATCTTCAGAAAATGTTTGGATTCATTACATCTAAAGAGCATAATGAGTGGCTGATATTGCAATTATAGAAAAAGAGTAATTGAAAAAATGTACTCAGAATATAGGTAAATCCACATCCGTATATTCATAAGTCCAAAATTATGCCCAACAAACATTGTTAGTTAATGTTACGCGCAGTTATCAACTTACCCAGATAATTTTCAAAAGACGTTTTGACATAAAATCGTTCTACTCACAATCGCAGATAAAAGCATCCCAACTACGATACATATAAAATAGTGTTAGTGTGAGTGATCTTGTTCATAGGAACCAGTACTAACGAGGAAAGATAACGTGAATGGTTTCAATCCCCGTTGAAGGGGAGTCGTTTCTTTCCTCGCTGACTTTTTATCCCAATTCCATTTGTCAGACTTTCAATGCAGTTCAGACTCGAATCTTGGACGCGTCGGAGTGCGCCATCCCACTGCTTTCTTCAATGCATCCGTTTGCTGTCGCCCACGTACATCTATGTTTCTTGTCATGAAATGTTTCCGTAGAAGTCTGTCTAAGGCGACAACCACCCATAACGTGCTCTTAGTTCACAGACTCACTCAGTGCGGAAGTACAGCATGATAAAAAACATATCCTCGGTGGTGCATCGCTCGCATTCCCGATTTATAATACGATCATTAAAGATTGACTCGGTAAAAATTCATACCTTTCTGTAATTGTGTCAAAATTAAACGTTTGGTTATGAAGGGTTCACCAGGCACGATTAATGTTTTTCTAATTCGGAAAATAATGGTTAATATTAACGTTTCTCTATCTATCCTATGTATGATAAAATGAGATTTTATCACTTACGGTGAGGACAGAGGATATTTTAACCACTATGTGAACATTTGTAGACATACTACTTCACCGGAAATTATTTTAATTGAAGAAAAACGGTAAGGTCGGAAAGAGAAAAAGTGTGAAGGGTGAAGTACGTAGAAGAAGTGTAGGAGTTCTCAGTATACTCGCCCCCTCTCTCAACGCTTCTTCATCTTCTTCTTCTTCGAGCACTGGGTTCGATCTGCATTGAAGTTTATGGCAGGACAGCCAACAACCTGGGTAGCGTTTTTTATGAAATCCTGCGGCACGCCAAGGTATGTAGGGCAAGGGCACTAAGTGTCAGGATGCAGTGAGACTAATGACCCAGCTAAGAAGGGAGAGAAAGGGATATTGCAAAAGCAATTAGGGTGAACTTGTCATAGACGGAACAAACGATAAAAGACTAAAGGTAAGATGAAAACAGTAGCATGTATTTTTCGTAGACTAGCAAATTGCATTTGTATGGAAAGGTATTGAAGATAAATTCATAAGACCAGAAGTACCGTAAATAGTTTTCTCAATTTTTTTGGGTCTGTTGAACAAATCACTTCAAAGTAATTTGTCTTGAAGTGACCCAGTTTTCCATCGATCCAATGCATTTTCCTTGAATGCCCATAAATTTTGTCTTTCTTTATAGCAAGACCCCATATTTGTTGCTATTTAAACCTACAAAACACAATGCGTTAAACATATCGACATTAGTATAGTAAGAGTGTTTGTTATAATATTATATATAATTTTTAAAAACACTCGTGAAAAGTTAAAAATATAGATGATTACCTAGAGTATCCCTTTAAATAGTTCTATTACACTACATCAAAACAAACACACGGTAAAACATGTCTCAATTTAATCGTGATGAAATATAAGTGTCTCTTGAATTTTCAAGACATGTATGATCGCAGAAAAGTTTGAAGTTCGGGTAAATTAATTTGTTACTGCAACTAAATACTTTGGCACCCTCCTATATGAATGCAAACTGCTCTACCGATTCAAATACGATAAGTAAAAAAAAAGTTCAAACATACGATTGATTTCAGGAATCGACGTTCTTGGGAGCCACGAGACAGACGTCATTAACAGGTTATTAGCAATCCGATAAAATCGAAACAATGAGATAAACCATAATTTTTCATTCAATCGATTCTAAGATTCCCAGTTGCGATTTCAAAAGACAAGCGCTTAAACGAATAAGTGGGGCAATAATCTCTTTGAGGTAGGTAATTCAAAAATTAAATTTTCAGAAGACAAGCGCTTAAACGAATAAGTGGGGCAATAATCTCTTTGAGGTAGGTAATTCAAAAATTAAATTTTCAGAAGATATCAATCGAGATTCAAAAAGAATTCTTTATACAAAAATATCCATGTGAGAAAAACTTCTGGTTCTCGACTAGTGACGTTTTATTAACTATATACTTACATAATCGTAAGTTCCTCAAGAAATGTTTCCTTCGTACATCCTTCTTTATATCTCATTTTCGATGCCGTAAACAAAATAATTTATATATTTATGCTCTGATTTTATTTTTTATTTCATATATTAATATACACTTTCCCATTATTGTATATTTGATATTGTGACAACATTTTTCTCCACTCTGGTCATCATTACCCAAACAATTTTGCCATTACACCCGATCAGTTTTTGATATCATGTGAGCTCCAAGATTGGGAAACTGGAATTGCATTAAGACTTGAAATGTTTGAAAGATGACGTAATTTCCAATAATGTGAAACTTCTTTCAACATTTGTATGATAAAAAATGAAAAAAGTTAGAAGTGAAAGTGAGAGTTAACACATTTTTTATCATTCGCTTTCAAATAATATATCTCGGATGATAGAATGGTCAACTTTTAATGCTCTTCTTTTCTAAATTGTTTGCTTTTTCTTTTATAACGAAATCTTCACCATATTTCGACAATTTTAATATCACATTGATGGGCAAATAACTCATTGATTTCTACCATTTACTTCTTATAAAAGAACAAATATCGGAAAGACATGAAAGCAATAGCGTTCTAAAAATATTTTAGATAAAGGGTTCTCTATCAATACTTCTTTGGAATAAATAAGGAATATCGCTCCATATTCTCACACATATTGTACATTGGCACTTCTTATACAAACTCAGCACCAGCTCCAATAGTCTGCATTGCCCGGTTTCGTCCCGTAGTATTGGTCGTTATGATACGAATTACCCTTCTTTACCTTTTAGTACAGGTCTCAATAACAGTATAATAGGTTTATATATAGTAAACTATGGTGGTAACTTTGTAAATTCGTGACATTAATATAAAATTTTAAAGACAAATATTTCACACTAATTAACCTTGTTAAAATCGGAATTTCTTAGTGAGCTTCTGCAATTCAAAAAAATAAAAAAATGACCAATCTCTTACCGCATGTTGCTAACTCAAATAGTTTTTTCTCTGCGATGTTGAGCGAGTGAGTCTGTCGCTTAGGACAACGCCGCTTATATATCCACTATTTAAATCGACATGAGAGCGAACTGGTAAAACTCGATGTCTCGTTTCTTATATTCGATTTTGAGATCCATTTAATAAATGGACGAAGTTTACCCTCCTCAATGAAAGCATCATTAGCTTCAACAACTCCTAAAGTAACTTCATAATACCTACTACATCATCCAAGTTTGCTTTATCGAGTTATAGACTAAACTACTTTCTGTTAGATTCACTCCTCAATTGGAATACTCTACTCCCACCGCCGCGTCGCCCCCGCAGCAGACTGATCCGGCGCGCGCGCTGGCGCTCCGCTGTTCGATCCTAGCGCGGAACCCACGGTTGGTGCGGGGTGGAGCGGGGGCGGCGGCGGGCAAGAGCGGCGGGCGCTCGTAGCCAGTGTCCCCGCGCCTCCGCCGGGCGGCACTCGCGCCGCGCCGCCGCGCGCCGGCCTCCGCCGCCCCCGGCCTTCTGCCCCCGGCCACCGCCGCCGCCGTGGGATGGTGTCCCCGCTATCACCGCCCATTACCCACCGCCAGGCCGTCGCGTCTACCCCGCAGCGTCCTCTTGCCGCCAACGGTGTTTTTCCGCCCCCGCCGCCACCCCCGCCTCCGCGCTCCCGGTCGCTGCCCTTGCACCTGCCGCCCCTGCGCTCGCCGGCGTCGCCGCCTCCACCGCCGCCGCAGCAGCCTCTTCCTCATCCGCCGACTGGAGTACGCAGGAGACCTGCGTGCACCGTGGTGCGATCGCGGCCGTCCTTCCCCACTGTGCTCCTCTTCGTGTCTCCGTTGCTGTGCCTCTCGGCTTTGGTGCTCTCGGTGTTGCTGTTGCTCCGGTTCTCGCCATCGCCACCGCTCAACTAGTGCCTCCCAGGATTATCCACTAGTTATTTATGCGGATAGCTTTATGGCGGTCGTTCTCTTTGCGTATTTGCTACTGCCTCTTTTATGGTGATTCAGTGAGTTGCTCGAAGAATCTCATTCTTCTTCAAAGTTTCCATTGTCAATTCATGTTCTCTTTTGTTTCGTTGCGTTTGTCATGTACTTTTCTCATTTTCATTTGTACTTTGATGGATAATTGTGTGAAATATTTGTTTCAATCCCTTTCATCAGTTCTAAATTAATTTTCAATATTTTTTTCTTCATCGCATTTGTTATCTTTGTTTTCATTATTATGTCCATTCAGCATATTGCAACTCTTTACTAAATTATTGTTATTATTCTACGTGGATGCATTGACCTGGATATAGTGCTTCTCTTTGTATGTGTTCTTCAATTTCTCTTCCTCAACCATGTTAAATTATTTCAATTTTTCCTCATTAACCTCATTAGTTATGAACTATAGGAGCCGTCATTTACGATGGCATTACCTATTTGCTAGTTTGTATCCCTCCTAGCACCAGAAATCATTTTTCATGGTTTATACCATGACGAATCAATATGGTTTTTAGTCAAGTCTTTTTAAATATTAAGAAGCTACGCTGATTTTTACGATGAATACTTCGAGCTTATACTCAAATCTCGCACGATTCTAATAAAAAGTCATATGATAATTTCTAATAAAATATTTCTCCGCCGTCTGTGATGCTTTCACACATCCGTCCATTGGGAACTTTGACCTCTGAGCGCGTTCTCGCGTATTCTGGGTTACATTCCTAAAGTTGTTACACAATGCCTGTGTGAGATTATTCAGAGTTCTGAATTGTCAATTGGAATCCTCTAATGTTTTGTCATTGTGTTAGCGTGTTGTGATTGCCATTGCCAGCTTTCTCACATCTGACTTATCTTTTCTTCAGTATAGTGCGGCGGGGGTTGAAGCTGAGTTTTCATTTGTCTCTTATATCGGAACTGCAATATTACATTTGTATAATCGTATACGAATAATATTTCTTAATATCTTTTCTAAACCGTGTTCGTAGTTGCTGAAACAATAAGGGATAGTAGCGTCCCTCTCTACACTAATGCCAAATACATAGATTTCGTATAAGTTATATTTGAAAGTTGGATTTTCAAATGATTTAAATCGAATAAACTGTTTTTATATAAGCTTTATTAACAAGATGTGTGCGAAAACTTTATTAGAAAGATCTGTGATGTGTCTTCTCGAACTACGAAGTGTACATCAATTTCTAGTCTTCCAGGGTATGCTATACGAGTAAAACTGAATTGACAAAAGTTAGTGCGGTTACATTTTTCTACAATGGAACTAAGCATCTCACCCTCCGACGGCCTTACGATGGACTCTTTGCATAAGGTATCACCTTGAATTATTTATTTTGTTAATGTTTATTATATACATTACGCATATATTAAATAATATACATAGTACAAATATTACTTACATTTTTTGTTTGCTCATATACTTATTATTGCAAAATGTTGAAGTATCGTATAAAGACGGTGTACAAATCGATAATACATAAAAGAATATATTTACTATTACCCAAACCAAAGGATCTTTCGAAGATCTTGTGAAATTTAAGGGCATCTATAAGAGAAGCGAAATCTCGATTATACAAAATTTTCTGAACTTAATTTGTATTTTCATGGTGATTTCCACCACGAAGCAACTTTGTTATCTGGTTGTTCCGCTTCGTTGGTTTGAAAATTATTGTTTCGGCTGCCATGCTGTAGCCTTCTTCAGATGTAACAAAGGGAAAAAGTGCCCGGAGTGACCGGAATCGAACATGTAGGTTCGAAATCAACGACGGGACTCTATCCGGACACCTTTAATACAAATTGTACTTTATTTATGTTCTTCGGAAAAAAGTCGTGACATATTATTAATATAATGTGTTTCTCCGTCTTCAAAGATTGCGGTAAATCTGTTGTATAAAATATGTGAATTCTTTCTCCTTTTCCTGTTGCATGGTACCAGCCAGCGATGGAGAGATCGAGTTCGACTTCGACTTTTTACAGGAGCATGTTCTTAATATCATCAATGATATACGCATTTGGTGATCATAAAAGAATGGGAAAGATTTCCACGTACACGAGGGATTCAAACTCGCGTCATAGGTGGAGAAGTGGTGCCCCCAATAGGTTCGCCCATACTCGAACTTATGGGAAATATTCTCATGGAATAATTTCTATATTTAAATATTTTCATACCCTGTCGGAAAAAATATGTTTTTGCATGATGATTTCTACCTACTGGTTTACTATACGATTAATTGCAGCAGTTGTATGCCAAATTATTAATTTCACAAATATATTATCATTCATTTCTACTTCTTAAAATTTGATACAGGTAATTTATTAATGAATTTATGTACCTTAAGTTAGTGACATTGAATCTCCATCAAAATATATTATTCACAGATTTATGAATAACTATAATTAACGAGTCTTTTTATAGAAGCATGATCCGAGTATAACTCAGAAAAACGTTATTAATTTCCAAACCAATTAACTTGAATTAATAGTTTCCTCAAGTTTCAAAAACCAATCAATCATTACTCTGCCAAACTTTATTAAGAAAGTTTCATAACCTTTATAACATTTCCGTACTTCCATATCACAATTTGTTTCTATTTGTGGAAGGTGTAGAATTTTAAACTTAATTTATATTTTGTTTCGTTAATTGATTTGTGAATATAGAAGAAATTTTTTTCCTTTCGTGTAGTTTGTGAATGCTTAGTTGGATCGTCCATGGCGTGCCTTTCTCTTCTATTTGTGTTACATCATGTAGCAGCTTATGAATAAATCAATCGATGTTTCTCGTGAAAAGAAATGACCTTCTAGGAACCCCGAGAAAAGTGTTTAGTAACTTTTCAACTATCAATACACACCTGGAAAAGAATCGATTAAATGGTTGAAATTGAAAATTTTTGCTTTTTATAAGAACTTGAGTAATGTATGAGATTAAGGAATTGGGTTGTCTTAAGAATAAAATATCGTGAAAGATTTTAATTATTTATATGTTCGTACCAAGTTACGTGAGAATTAGTGACGTAATATTTTGTGGTATAATCACAAATTGGTTTTCGGTTCAGTTGTCATGATTAGCTATTGTTTTGTTTTATCTTAGATCTTTCGCTTTTATATTAGTGATATTCCTTATGCGAGTTACGAGAGTAAATTTTATATTTTTAAGGATGATTATCGAATATATTTATTTTATCCCGCATACTTCTCATGAACTTCTTGCATTCACTTATATGTATTCACTCACGCAAGGAATATAATTAGAAACTGTGTTCTTGGTTTCCTGCCTCGTTACAACCATACATTCCTGCCATTTATCCTATAGGAAATAATGTATTCGGAAAAATTTTCGGTTGCGAAATGTTAACGAGACTATCCGTTTTGCGACATTCTGATAACGAGAGAGCGTCTTAAAATTGCGTCCGTTCGTCCATCAGTCTTTAGAGTGGTATCTATTAAGGAAATGGCAGATCCGGATGAATACTGGTCCGCGTACCCGTACCCGCTCTGGACTGGATTGATGTATGAGTGCGAATCTGACACGTAGTAAATTAGTTTATTATCCTCCACGTGTTCATGCGCGTTTATAACTGCTTTTTTGACATAGTTTATTATTTATTATTTATCCTTTGGAACTAGAACGCGATCTGAGTCCGCGGAGTGCAAGGAACCAAAGCGCGTAAGAGGAGCGGGTCCGCGCAGCCCGAGTCGGATGGAGTGGAAGTCGGGCACGTATCGTTCGGAACTGGAGCGCAATCTGTGTCCACTGATAGAAGGGAAAGAGAGCGTGTGCGACGAGCAGACCGAGTTGGATGGATTGGATGTTATGACAGGTCACGTTAGATGTCATGGAATATTATTATAATTATTATGTTTCAAATTGCATTCCTGAAAACGTGATTGTTTATACGGAAGGAATCTCTTCATATCTTAAATATATTAGAAGCTCCAAATACTTTATCGATTGTAACCTGTAATAGATAGTAACTGGTAATAGATATAACTTTTAGTAGCAACTTGTAATAGGTAGTAAACCTATTTGTTTTGAAAATTAATATCAAGAAATATAATTTAGTTTTGTCTTGTTCTTTATGAGCGTACATGGATTGTGATTTAATTTTCTTTTTTTAAGAATAGTTCAACTCCATGTCATTCTGTAAGTTTTTTTTTCAAAGAAATCATAACAAAATATAATTTTTATATTATCCTCCGACCGTCGAAGATGAAATATGAAACGATTTGAGTCGTTCACCAAACAACTCCAGTCCGTTCCGCTTTGGAAGGATTCACCTCCGGATCACGACACGCTCCGCCCGTCCACCTAGTGAGCTGGACCCACACACGTCCGGCGGACACGGAACCTGGATATGTATCCACGGAGCTGGATGTATTTCCAAAATTTTTCAAAGTTCCTCAAAAACGGCTATAATTTTATAAAACTGGTTGTTCGTAAAATGTATGTTTATATTACTTGTGCATAAGTAGTACTTATGCACTAGTAATTGGAAGTGAAGTATATGCTCTGTAAAATCATTTCCTAGTAATGTACTTACCACATCAGGATCAAGAAGCATGAAAAACCTTTATAAATATAAATGAAATAATCAGAGATTAAATACACACAACAGGAAAAAAGAATCCAAAGTGACACAACGGTATAATCGATAGATCCGGAACACACTAGATACGAAATTTCATCTACTTGTGTGTAATTCATGATTTGTGACATTAATTCACATTTATATTTTTAATACATAGGATGTTAATTACGTCGATATTTTAATATATTGTAACCAATGTACATTTTTTTTATTGACATGGAATTGTATTAATGATATTATCTCTTTTTAACCCTTTCAATACACTTACCGTGTTTCTCAACCTCGAGTCTATAAATAAACGTTGACGAATCATTACGAGTCCATTCATAACATCTCTCTGCATTCGTCATATAGCTCGGGTCAGAGGAAAATATAGATATCTGCTAATTGTTCCTAAAACATAGGACATAAATTCTCTAGCAAAGAAGTCTGATGAGATCCTACTGGATGATTCGATTCGACATTGTCTCAAATAGTAGTCAAGTTGTCTCAGATTGTAGTCAAATATTGTATCGACCACCAGAGAGGTTCGGAATATTACTATAATAATTTTTTTCACATCGATAATAACACTTGTTCCATAGAGAAATCACTGATGTGACCCCCACCTGTGATATATGAACAAGTTTCACACCTATTTCATCTGTTCATTATATTGTTATCATCTACAAAAATACCGCTGTAATAATAAATGTTCAATAAATCAACCTTCGAAGTATACATTTTTCTTCTTTAAAATACTCGTTTACGACAATTCAACATATATTTAAACCATCACCAGCTAATAAGTGTCATGATTAAAAAATATTTTGTTTATTAATTAACACCTGAGGATTATCAAACTACAGGATGAAACGTTGTGTATGAGTAACTTAAAGAATAAACAAGTATACTTCAATTGTCAATTTATTGATTGACTCATGTTTTAATTTTTCCTTTCCTGGTATTGGATCATTGTTTGTGTCCATTCGATTACCTCGGAAACGATTAGCCAAACTAGAACTACTCTATAGCCCAGTTAACTAACCGCAAACTTCGTTTCAAGTTATACTGATATCTGTGGGTATTTTGCCACGTCAAGTTTCGATCTTCATGTACGACCTTTGACTTTCAACATTCACATTGCCTGAGACCTAGCGGGCTCCATTTCTTGCTCGCAGTACAGAAACATAGAATATCCTATGGATGAAAAAGAAACAATGCCCCATCCTTCTGCTGTAACAGAAAACAGTATTTTGGTAGACGATAACAATATAATGAACAGATGAAATAGGTGTGAAACTAGTTCATATAAAACAGAATAATTTCACATTTTGATGATTATTCAATTCGCTATCCTGTGTAACAGAACATTATTAAAATGCCCGTACTCGGGAAAAAATCGTACTCTTTCATACGACAAAACTACGCATAAATCGCAAACTATATTAAGCTAAGTGATCCTCAACTTCTTGAGAAAAGTATTTATAAAAATGTTAATATTCAAAATTTACATCATTGGGAAAGGAAACTTTCCATAATAATACGAAAGATGTTGTATCAATTAAATTTATGTCACAACTCTGACGTTAAAATTCTTTAAAGATTACTTCATCTGCTTAGTATGACGAAGTAAAATACGGTAATTTTGAAATGAGAACCTCCTGCTGTGAGTTTGATGCATCAATTTTTTTTCTGAAGCAGAGTACTTTTGGAATAAAAACTAGTCATAAATCTGATTGAAGAATTAACTACACGAGAAGCTCACAATCTTAGTGTCATCAATTTCTTACTTATGATTGGTAGACAGTTATCTTGCGTCAGACGGGTCGGTTAGTGTGAGACTGGTGAAAGCAAGTAGATTCGGATTTATTGATGTACCTTTACGAGGAAGTTTCATACGACGCTTATTTCCACTGCAAATGGAAAGGACGGGACACCTCCGCAGACCAACGTGTTCAGAACTGTTCACGACGATAACTAGCAAGAAACTTCTTCATAACTAGCAAGAAAGTAGACCACAAGAACTTATTCATTGTAACGTGCCTGTGAATGTACAAACTTTTATCACATCTAACAAATTACTGCAGAGTATTTCAATTGTGGTAGTCACTGATTTTTAGAGAGTACTTGAGAAACACGAGATCAAGTATTTATGAAAGGACAATCAAAATAATCCAGAATGGCACAAATATCTGTTTGTAGGTAACATTATTCTCGTATCATTACCCTAATATTTCATACTTATTACTTCGCCAAACTTAACTTTGTAGGGAATCAAATAACTTTCTTCTAACCACACAGCTGTCAAAATTTCAACTACGAATGCTCCGTTGGAGAGAACGTTACATAACGTTGCTATACGTGTAATCATCGATTTCCATTGGTAAGCGGAATGATTGAAAGGGTGGACGGTGGCAGACACGAACCACGAGAAGCACGCGTCCAGGAGAAGGACTAAAATCAGATCTACTTCTTTAAGCGTGGTAGATTTATACCTCTGAGAAGTGCTAAAAGGTTTTGTATTCCATGTCCAAATTTCCGATAAAATAAACAAAAAGTATTTAAAACATAATTTGATTTCACATTTTTCACGTTGCTGAAAATAAAATCCGTCTGCAGACAATAGTATTCAATGCTAATCATCCATTATTTTATATACAGCATATTTTGTATCAATATAATATTATAGAAATATGATATCTTTTATGGATGAGCTTTTTCGCAGCTAAGAAGTGAAATATTAAAAATGTAATACGCCCAAAAGTTTTTGGATTAAAATTTTGTTGTATGCGAATTCTAAAAAGAACGGGAAGGGCTGTAATACATTTATTATTCTGGGTGACTGATGTTATTAGCTTAATCTCTTTGATTTACTTATCTTATTTCGTATAGGAAATAGAGGAAGTAAAAAAATATTTCAATAAAAATATTGATACAAACGAGGTGTAAACTACTTGTATTTTCTTATTTTCTCTTTATAATTTTTTATGACTATGATTCTTTATACAATTGCTGAAGTCTTATTTAACACAAAATGTTATTAAACTCTATTCTCGCACTTGAATATTCGCTGACTTTGGTGGGATAAAAAAGAAATGAAATCGAAGACAGAATCGTGGGTTAAACACAATGGCATGGCTGAAAGGTTTAACAACAATGAGGTGAATGAAATGGTTCGCTCTCATGGTATACATGTCTCTCTTTTAAACACAAACCTCTCTTTTGTATCTACACACCCAGTCCCCTTAAGAGTTCTATCTCCTTCGAAGAGCCCTGACATTTCATTCTAAACCCTCATTCCCTTCCTAGTCGTTTGAATGCAAATTGGCCATTTCTACTGAGATATTTCGCCAATGGATAAATGCAATGAAAGAAAATTAAACATTCGTAGTATTTGTAGAATTGTAATCATAATAATTCCTCTCCACAATCTAACGTCGATTCCATTTCTCGTGAGTAACAAACTTTTTGCGAAAATAAAATAATTATATTTCATCATAATGTCCAATCCCTTTCAAACAAATTGACAGACATTGAAATTCTGGTA
>NNCF01126140.1:1058781-1071513 GCA_002313205.1 Laupala kohalensis
ATCCCCACGGAGGTACTTGTATCTACGTTCATAATGATATTTTATCTTCTCCACTGACAGTCTACGAGAACTTCTGCGTAGATAGTGTGTTCTAATTTTCTGCAGTTAATCTGATCGAAACCGGTATTGTTGTTTGGTGATTTTATAGATCTCAATAAGATCTTGACATATTTTTTCGGAACTTCGAAATTGTTTTAAAACATATCACACATAAATCTACTAAATCTATCGTTATATGTGGTGATTTCAATATCGATTTCTTGAGTACATCCGACTCTGCACATTCACCAGTTAATCGATTCAAGAATCTTATCGACTCCTTCAACCTTATTACTACGATAAACGACCCCACTCGCCTCTCCGGCTCATCTCAAACATTGCTAGATCAAATTATAGTCAACAATGGAATCTCGTATCTCTCTGAAGTGTTTATCGCCGGATACAGTGATCACCTTGCTCAAGTATTGACTATTAATAATAAACTAAAACCACTTAAAATCCTTTACAAATTTACAAGAGAGTTTAATGACATAAATAAATCCATATTTATAAATTATTTGCGTGAAGAAACATGGAAAGATGTTTACAATTGCCAAAACACCGACGACAAAATCAAAGTACATATCTCACTATTCCTAAAACATTACAACTCTAGCTTTCCCATAAAACGCAAGCTAATTAACACAAAGAAATACAATAGACGGATCACCCAAGGGATAAGGATTTCTTCAAAAAACAAACGCCGTTTATGTTATCTTTCAAAACGCTATGACCAACCACCCGAATTCCATAATTATTTTCGTAAATATAAGACTATNGCTATGACCAACCACCCGAATTCCATAATTATTTTCGTAATATAAGAATATTCATCGAAAAGTAGTCTATGCAGCTAAAGTAATGGAAAACGACAGGCATATACTAAAATCGAACAACCGGATGAAAGCCATGTGGAATATTGTTAAAAATTACACGTCAACTTCTGAAAATCGCGAAGAAAATGTTTCTTCACTAAACGATGGCAAAATCGTAACAAATCCCCAGGACATCGCAAATTTGTTTAAATCTCACTTCTCAGAAGTTGGTAAAATTACGAACTCAATATATCCAAATCAATGTCCTCCAATTATATCCACCCACGTACCCAATTCTATGTTCACTTCCGAAACTAACGCCAGTGAAGTCATGGGAATCATCAGCTCCTTAAAAAACAAATTTTCACGAGGCATAGATGATATACCTGAGTTTATTGTTAAATTTTCGTCCTATGCTATATTAAATCCACTCATAAATATTTTTAATACTTCTTTATCGGAAGGGGTGTTTCCTAAAATATTTAGGAGAGCTAAAGTGAAACCTTTACACAAGAAAGGAAACAAACTTATTATTGGAAATTACCGACCAATATCTCTACTACCCACTTTCTCAAAAATCCTAGAAAAATTGTTCTATAAGCGTCTTCTAGATTTTTTATCAAAATATAACATTCTCTCTGACGATCAACACGGTTTTAGGAAATCCTTTTCCACTACAAGCGCCATATTTTCCTTCTTAAACGATGTTACCACATCTCTAGACAGTGGAGAAAATCCTCAGGGTGTTTTTCTTGACTTATCCAAAGCATTCGATGTCATCGATCACGGAATTCTCCTTACCAAATTGCATTCTTTAGGCATTCGTGGACTTCCACATCAATGGCTAACTTCTTATTTAAAAGATAGATATCAACAAGTAGAAATATCCTATACTAAAAATAAAATACTTGAGCGTTGTCTTTCAGAAACAAAGCCACTTACTTGCGGAGTACCCCAAGGATCAATTCTCGGCCCTATACTCTTTTTATTGTATGTGAACGACATGTCATCATCCACATCAGATTGCAAAATGGTTCTTTTTGCTGATGACACTAATTTACTATGTAAACACGCCAATGCTCAAAAAGTTTTGTCTAACCTTTCGACTTGGTTCCATGCAAATCGTCTCATTGTAAACACTGACAAAACAGTGTCTATGTCATTTCACAATAGTATCACAAAATCTTTACCCCAGGTTTCTCTTTCTTTAAACGGAACACAATTAAAAACTGTTACAAATACAAAATTCTTAGGTCTCCATATTCAAGACAACCTCAAATGGAATTGTCACATTGACAATCTTAATTCCCAATTAAGCAAATTGTGTTACGCATTCCGAATCTTAGTTAACGCAGTTAGTCCACGTATTTCCCGTTGCGTATATTTTGCAAACGTTTACTCCCATTTACGTTACGGCATTACCTTCTGGGGTAATTCCGGTCAGAGTATTCAAACTTTCAGAATTCAGAAGAGGATAGTTCGGATAATTTGTAAATCTCACCCCCGAAACTCTTGTAAACCTTTATTCAAGGAATTAAATATCTTAACACTTCCCTGCATTTATATTTATGAAACAGTCGTGTTTGTTAAGACCGAATTACTGAAGTGCCACCCTTTCTTTATACGAAACAGTCTCGTTCACGAACACTATACACGCAATAGTAGTAATATTCATCGCCCTAGAGTGTCAACCACTCTTTGCCAAAAAGGACCTTATCATTCGGGAATCGTTCTATATAATTCCCTGCCCAAGAATATAAAAGACATTATGAAATTGAATATCTTCAAATCCGCGGTTAAAAACTACCTCCTGCACCAGTGCTTCTACACTGTAAAAGAATTTATTGATTTTAATAAAAGTTAAATTCGTCTTGTACTTTATCACGCCATTGCTGTAGCACTTTTTAAATAACTTATAACAATTTCAAAAACTATTTTCTTGCATGATTGTGTTGCCGTATGGCTCATATTAATTTAGTTTTATATGTACTCAACTTTGGCACGGTTGTGTACATTAATTTTGTAGCCCTATCCTGGCCCGGGTTTTTCTCCGTTTTTCCTTCGGGTAGAGGCGGACTTCGTATACAGATTCTCTAGGCTTTGTCTAGGGGTGTGTTTATTGTAACAACAAATCGTAAATTTAGTGTTTTTTTCAACACTTATGATTTTTAAACACTATACTCAGAATAATCTATAGTTCGATAACTTGTACATGTATATTTACAAACATATTTGCGTTAAATTACAAACATATTGACATTCTATTAGTATTATAACTCGCAGCTAACTTTTGATCTTATCTAGGAACTTTTGCTGAAATTTTTGAATCCGCCTCTGCCTTAGGGCCCTTGATCGGAATTGATGGGATGGTCCCTTGCTTGCTTCCGGAGAGTAAAGTAGTTTATTGTCCTCCACATGGTCATACGCAGTCTGTACTGTTTTTTGACAATAAATTTATGTATTTATAAATTTATAAAATTTATACGTTACTAAAATATTGCATTTTAATAGTTTCTCCTCTTCAACCCCCGCAGTAACGAATATCCCCTTCAAAACTTATTAATAAATATCGTCGAGCTCAGTAGCATCCTCATTCAAATCTTCTATTATTCGATGAGGTCGCTTTTATTTAGTTCACAGTGAACATTCAATAGACGAGTAAACCCGAAAATTTTTGCTCGCGGTGCCCGCCTGAACGACGTAATTTCACATAGTTTTCGCATATGTACTTAACATCAAATATATGAAAAAAATATGAACTTTGACTTCCTTAGTTTAGAAATGGAAAAGATTTAAATTTGGTATTTTTACCTTAAATTATCCAACAAAACAATAAGTTTTGTCACATCTCCAACACTTTCAATAGATATTAAGAATAAATGTAGGCAGGAAGATCCCAAAATGCACGAGTGAGAAGAGAGATGGCAAGTACTCAGCTAGTCAATTATATATGTACAGTTTGAATCTTCAGAGACACAAATAATCCTTCTGCAATCCGCATTGATTCTCACTAAACAGATGTTCATAAATTTTGGGGTACTCTTTACGAGTATCTTTAATTTATCCTTTTTCTAAAATTAGCTTTTAAACACTAGAAGTCGATATGAATTTTATCATCCAAGAAAATATTCTTTTTTATGTTACTCATACGATAGTTTTTAGGTGAATAAAATATTTTTACCTCCTCCAAAAACTACCTGTACATATTTGAAATTGTCTTTCCTCGCTATCTTTTTCAATTCGGACAGTATTAAAATCAGGGCCGGAATTTCGAATTTTTCTTCCCCTTCTTATTTATCTCTACATTCAGGTACAACATTCCGTTAGAGTTGCACTACGCTGTATTGGAATCGATCGAAGAAAATAGCAAGTATCTCATATTATTTTGACTTCGTCGCTTTATTCACCCTGTCAATGAAGCCTTTCAAGGGAGGTCGATTCACGATTTAAATCCTGAGTGAATCTTCAGTTTCTCAGGGAGGGAGGGAAATATTAAAATAGATAACAAAATGTTCTTAAATTTTCAATATTTTTACAAAATATAATTTAATAATAATTTAGTAAAAGCATATGTCAAGAAATCTAGATGATATTAATCTAATATTAAATAAGGGAGACAAGGGAAGGTTTTCTCAATGGTAAAATCTCGTGAACTAGACACGGGATCCTGTGATATATAATATGATATACCGCCTACGTCACATGCTCGTTCTTATATTTGTAGCTACTTTCACTACTAGAAGAGATCATTTTTTGTCGTTTGTATTTTCGTAGGAAAATTTTGCATGTGTGTAATGGAAGTCCATGAAAGATTTTCTAAGATTTTTTCACGATACATGACAGAAAACATCTATTGGCATCCAGTTATTTTTTATATATATTTGGACAACGGCTGTTGACCACCTTGCCTGTAAAATTAGTACTGGGGGACTCTATTAAATAATTCGTCATTCTCATCATATACTTTTGTTTGTTCCGTCATTTAGCCGCCTAAGTTTCCTCCAGCGTTCTAGTCCATGCCTCTGGAAATCAGGTGCAGATTTACCACCTAGTCTTGCCATCTAGTCTCACAATGATTTATTTTCGTTTCTTGTCACATTATCTACTCAGTTCAGTTCACTTTAGTTCCGTTTGTTCACGTTGCATGTCGTCTCAATAATCTTAACCTATGCTGTCAATCACTTTCTGCAAGAGCTGCTCGTGAACGTTTACACGTGCGACGTTGCCAAATCTAACAGCTGATGTTTGAGGCTATGGAATTTTGTATTTATAAGAGATAAATTTATCAATATTTTATTTAATAACCTATCTGTGTCCATTTTTGACAGTTATTAATAATTCAAACCATTTCTTATAACTAGTTTATTTCACTCAGTTCTCACTGATAATTGTTTGAATTCAAAAATATTCGGAAGGTCATCAAATCTCTATAAGAAGCCATGTTAATTGAATCGAAAAACTGAAAAATTTGTTTTATGATTACACGCTTCAGAGCCCATGAATCACTCCGAAAATTAGTTACAACATTCAGGAGATCTAAATGAACCAGTGTGCCGAATCAGTGATTTCACAGAATTTCAGAATTACTTCTACGGACAGAACCTTGTTAAGAATGAAGAGGTATCTGCCATAACGTTATCAGCTTGGACCAGTCACGAATGTAAGACCACCATTCTATTCTATGCACCTGGTTCTCAAACCATCATTTGAAGAGAGAAGACCTAAGAGAAAAGAAAGACTCAAGTAGTTATAAAGATGAAGACTTCTTTGTATATTTTCTGCTCAGAGACTTCTAACAATTCCAAATCTCAAGAAAAAGGAGTCAAATACATTCGCGGCAAAAGTCAAAATGATTATGATTCTTCTTCTTAATTATATGATGAACTTATCTTCTCATTGATTAATAAATACGGTGAATAAACAGGCCCTGATTTATTACCCAACGTAAAATATTTCAATTAAGTGCAAGCACTTGCCGCGCCTTCTATTACAAAATGCGAACCCCAGACAAATTTTGCAAGTGTCATTCATCAAATCGAAACGATTTACGCGTGATTAACTTACCGAACGACTAAAACAATTCGTACTATGTTGTAGAAAAAGATTCGTTTAGCCATGTAACATTTTTGTAGTGTTCATGGAAAAATCATAAGGAAAAGAAAAAAAATAGTGCAATCACCTTCCCCGGTCTCCTTAACGACAATTTTGTTTCTATTTAAAATTTTGGGAGATGATGTACCACGCGTGTAATGAAAATTATAATAAATATATCATATAAGCATTGATATATGAATATTTTATATATGAAATATTTATATTAAAAACAAAAGGTAAAAAGAGACATCTATAAATCTGTACCTTGGTTTTGGAAACTGTAATAATATTGCCATTATCCAACACAGTGCCGCTATTACAAGAAGGATTTTACATCTCATTAAAATTTTAACATAAAGCTAATCAAAATGGACTTAGTAAATTTTCATATTTTATGTATACGAGTATATGCATAACATTTGAAGGTATTAACTCTATCATTTAAAAACTCTATTGAAAATATCAAACTATATATTAATTTCATACATCAAGAAGATTTATATACGCACTTGTGAGTCCGTTTTATCATGAGTAAAGATCCAAAAATATTTTTTCAATAAACTTGATCAGGGAAAATATTTTCCGGACATTGAAATAAAAATATCTGTGTACTATATTAGCCACTCAGAAACAAAAACTTCATCCCCGTTAAGTCAATATGACGTGTTATTGTATAACGCTTTTCTAACTAATTGTCTAAGATTCCGAATAAGTCCCACTTTCACCCATCTTTTCTGAATGACTGATACTTTTTATTACACGTTAATAAACAATTTTCGGATAGATTGTCCAATTATAAGGTCAAGGCTACCCTTAATGAAAATAATGTCATTATTCTTCGCTATTTGTTCTCATATGTTTTCTCATTGATATTTATATTAAAATAAAGATAATATTAATTGAGAAAAGGGTGATATTAGGTTGCCTAAGCGAAATCAATCGCGCTTTAAAATTCGAATATTTGAGCGAAAGAGCGGTGCACAATAGAGAAGTTAGCAAAATGAGTAAGCGGATAGCGTATTTTCTGTGCGACAGAGGAGGATCACCACCACTCTACGATAGGAAAACAGATGGGTGATGATCGATCGTATTCGGATCTTGTACTATCAGGATTTCTTACGGAATCTCAAGAACCTACTATTTAATGAAGATTGGTTTCAAACACAATACTGTTCTCACCATTCTTTGACAGAAAAGGGCCAATGAACTGATGTTACTCCTTGCGGAGATCCTCGCGCCAAATAGGAGTCTTTTCTGTTCTAAAAGACCAAGGCTGAAACTTTTCCAGAGCTTCCCATTTGTCACACCACACTGCGCTCGCCGCACATTATGGGCCATCGAGAGATTCGAATCTGCAACAAAGACTACGAGCAGAGAATCTTAAGTTTTAAGAATTTGAGAAGGCCATGGATGTGCAGTGACTTTTCTGTATAATAAAATAACGCAATTAATCTTTCAAGTTTAGTAAGGTAATTATAAGCGTATTTATAAATTAGTACGCGTCTTGGGAACTCGTCAGTCTTGCTATTTCTTTCTGTAGTGCGTAAAAAATTGTTTTCAAAATAGCTTTCGTTTATTTACGAGTAAGTTGTCTTCAAACTGAGGTGGACAGATATTAAACACCCGGATAATAAGATTTCCTAAAAGAAGGATAGTTTTGGGACAAAATGACTAAGCAATATCATATTGTTGAGGAAAAAACCAAAACTAACTCAATATTTACAGTAAAAATAAATAATTTAATGGTATAAAAGGTATAGTGGTTACAGTTGGCTAAGTATTATTTTAAATATTATTTTCATTTTCCTTTCAGTCATATAATATTTTTAATAAAAAGGATCTACATTTTTATTCTGAATTATGTGTTAAGTCATTCAAAATACATAATATTAGTTCTTAAACCATATTGTTGTTATTTACTTCACCATTTGTCGAACCGAATGATCGGAATTCGTGTAAATAATAAATAAACATTATTGTCGAAATAGCATTTGCAAACTGCGTATGACCGTGTGGGGGAGAATAAACTAAGTTACTCTCCGGAAACAAGCAAGGGACCATCCCATCAAATCCGATCAAGGGCCCAAGGGCAGTGGTGGATATAATATTTATGAAAGAAATCATTTAATAAATACGTACTGCCATCCATTTATTATTCCAAAATGAATAGTAGGTATTGTGTGCAGTAAAAATTCAAAAAGAAAAAAATAATAAAAGTATTAATGACATTCCTGTTTATTGAAAATCCTCCATTACCAGAAGGAAAATCCGAGAAAAACCCAGGCCAAGGATATAATTGAAGTTTTTCTGATCCTCCACTGTTAAACCATGTTCACTCGTTCAAGACCGACCTTCATTACGTTCGTTCGGGTCTGTTATCTGTACGATCCATTTCTTTAGCCTTCCAGGCTTCGAGAACCTTCTCGTTAATGAGATTATGTTTTATCTCTCGAAGGATCTATTCTACTCATTTCCACTTTGCGAAACTTCTAGACTATCAACACTTGCTGATATTTCAGAAGTGCAGATATTTGTGAATCATTTTCAATTTTAGTCATACGCACATGGGAGTTACGAGAAAATACACTGCAGAATCTAATTCATTTAGATTATCAGCATACCTTTTTATCCTGTTTTTTTTTCTGATTAAAATTAAAACTAAATATTAAATTTGTAAATATGAGTCAATTATGAACATATGAACAAATAAAAAATGTCGTTCGAACGACATCAGTTTGAAACAACGGCATAAATTTGTGCATTTCATGATAATCATAATCTCATAATCAATCGTAGAGTGAGACTGAAGATAAATAAGATTGTCAAATAATAATGTGAAAACGTATGACTGTGGAAGAAAGGAAAGTATTTTGTTCAAGGGAGAGAAATGAGACGCCTGTTGAGAACAAGAGTGGTGAAACATCATAATCATAAAACATAACTTACATAAACCTAATGGGACTCTTTTCAACTATATTAGCGGTGAAAATTCTGGCTCACTTTTACTCTCCTGAAAGTGGCCATCATTATTAGAGTTGGGGTGAAAAGGTGTATGTGACGATATTACAGTTTTCAACTATCAGAGTGTCATTTAGAGAAGGAAGACCTACGTAAGAAAAAGTAAAACCAATAATGAGATATGAGTAGTTCTCTACAATTTTTTTAGGGGGGAAACTTCAAATTTCTCGAATAACTAGAGGAGTTTCGCAACAATTGTTCTCACCAGACGAGGAGATAATATCAACAATTCAATAAAAATATTGAAAGAAAACCATGAAAAACAAAAGTGTAAATGTACGACCATGAAAATTTTGTAGATTCCAGCTGTGATAAATTCACATTATTGATCTCAATTTCATTCTTTCTCAAAAATATTTTTTCGTAATATTTGAATCTTGAAACAGTCCAATAGTTGAGACATCCTAGACGTAAATTTTTCGTTTTCAATGTTTCTCTCGGAACTCGTATAAGTGTGGCCCATAACTCGATGCATAAGAACGTTGGTTGACCGAGTTTTATTTTAGTCCCAACGGATTGTTTGCCCTGACAACGACACAAATTATGGTTTCGCGCCGGAAATCGATTCTTAGGTCGGAGTCCAAAGTATAAATGACACTTCGTGGTGTAGAGAAGGTAGGGGAAAGGTATTTGAATTATCAGGCCTATAGAGTGCTGCTGCAATTTTTTCTTTAAAATGTTCGAAAAATGAAATGACAAGATTTGAGATATCATAAAACTAGTTTGTAAATCGAATACGTAAAGTTCCATCAAATCTTTGTCTTGCGAGTACCCGGGCGTTATGTGTTTTCGAGTAACATTATGTTAGCCGGTTGACTGAGCACTACACGGCTAAAAACAATTAAACGACTACAGTACAGTCAAATCATTTAAGTAGTTGGTTTCTTTTCATTTCAATAATTTGGTAAGTTCGTCTCGTTGATATTTATGGGCCCATTTCATCTGTTGGAATATAAATCTCACGCTTTTGTTCTCATTTTATAGATATTCAAGATGATCCAAATCATCTTTCAGTACATAAGTCGTTTAAAGCAATGTATAAACCAAATTTCTGTATCTAAATTTTCTCGTTGTAAGTGTTGGGGAAAGACAAAATATGTTTTCCTCGTTTTCCACGATGGAATGTAGAAAACGAATTTTCTGTACATCTTGATTTACCGATTTCTTCACAGACACTTGTTCTTATTTTCCTGATTGTTTCAATTATTTTCCTAGAAAAAGTCACGTACAAGTTTAATATATTGAACAAATGCCCAGAAAATCTTAAAATCCTCTCAGAAATCTCGGGAAATCTGAACACGATTCAAAAGAAAATAACGTTTGATAAGAAAAATTAAATCGAATCACAAAGTCATAGTAGATAAGAACTCAATGAGTTGGAAAGACAAATCAAAAACAATCACAGACAATAAATTACATGTTTTCGCTTAAAATCAATAATTTTTGTTGTTGTTGTTATGACGCAAACCTCCCCGAGGAAGCGATGTAGCTCCAGCGTAGAACAAACATTACATCATGGATGTAGCAACTTCACCTCACCCCCACGGAACATTACTAATCACCATAACTACTGTGTTGGTTTCTATGCATTACATTATTCCACTAAATAGAACTTTTTAAATCCAAACTGTGTACAGCCTTAATTATTTGTAGTTCAATTTGAGAAGATACACTGAAGTTCCGTAATTTAAATTATTTTTGTTCCACGGTTCGTCCATTGTTGTTCGATTTAAAAAACTAAATTATAATTCGTAATTTATAATGAATCTTTATTTTAATTTTTATTCCACTCATGGTTCTTTATTACCATTTTTGTCAATAAGTATCACTCAATCAGAATAAAGCATTTGGTGTCAGAATGTTAATGAAGTTTCCATTGCTTTTAAAGTTCCAGTTGCGTTTAATGAGGTTAGCGTTTCATTCCAATCCCATACGACGTAATTTAATACAATTTGTTATTAATTTTGATCAAATAAACAATTCAACCATAAAAGTATTCATCTTCTTAGCACCAACATTTCTGTAAATTACTGAAAGAAATCTTGTTTTCATTTACATCTTTTATGTCGAAATTTGATCTGAATCTGGAAATGATTTATATAATCTGACTACCTTAACGACAAAGTAGTATTTGTCCTCATAAAAATTTCGAATCACTATTTCAATTACATAAGGGTGCGAGGTTTTAAATATTGAAGGTAGCATGATAGTGAGTAATACATTACCCCCATCTAGGCTTTTTAGAGAGTAGTACGCAACTGCTAACGCTAAAGGAGAATTAAATGTCCACTTAATGCATTTTGTAGACGTAATACACGTTGAAAATTACGAATTTTACGAAACATTTGTTTCAAAATAATATATTTAGAAATAATAGTTTGTTTATAAATTGGGACCAATTTGCGTATATTTTAACAAATTGATACAGAAATAATTATGTGAGATTATTTACAAGCATATTAACATCTTAAAGCCTACTAAGTATGAAGTATAAACATTCAGAAATCCAAATCTCTATACAACATCTGCAAACGTGTTTGACTTATAAGTAGTACTCAATTAAATTTTAAAAGTTAAAAGTTAAATTTTTCCATTGCACTCTATTATTGTCTCTCCCCACTCTTTGAAAACTATCATTTTTTGATTGCTCTGAAAAATTGGATGTTTGCAACAAGGCTTTTGAACAAAACGTACTAATATAAAACCGACAAGAACAATTCAATTAACCAAGAAGCAATATTCATTTTATAAAATTATCACCGGATCTCGAGTTTTTAATATTACACGCGATAAAACTAGCTAGAGAGCGTTTAAACGTGTTACGGTAATTTAGAATCCGTTGCCAGGAACAGTTGCTGTCCGAAGCACGTGTTCAAAGCGCTTAATCAGATTGCAACATGAACTACACACATCACGCTCCATCTCACGCCTCAACCACACTTAACTCCTCTTCTATGTAGCGGTTGGGTCTTTTCGTTACTGTTTTTAGTAAATTCAAAGTCACTCTTCCATTCATATTGACTCATCACTTGTTCTACGTCCTGTTAAATAAATTAACGCTATACAAATTCTCAAGCAGTGTCATTTCACCCCTTTAAGACTAATTCAATATCCATCGATCAATCCATTTTCATTGGTTTCTCCTCCGCCTCCATACAAACACAATTATCATTGTATATGGCCCTTCCCCTTTCTAGTGATTCATCGCCCCCTTTACTTTACCTCAAGCCTGTCACGCGTTCACCTCATACTTTTCCCCCTACCAACCCTACAACGAATTCAATTCAATTCCATTCAAAAGGGCTTTATTAGACATAATTCTTATATTTATATACAAACAAACATATTGCAAAAATATTGGCGGGGTTGAGGGCCCATGCACCTATGTTTAAGCCCGAGGATACCGTGGGCTGTGCATACTGTACCCTGATATTCACTCTCAACGGGTGTTCTAGTTGTTTGTTGCTAGGTATTTAAGTTTTACGAAGAAAAGAAACAAAAATGCAACAATAATGAAATTAGGCGGAATGATGCAACTAGAATATTCGTTGAGCACCGTTGAGAACCACGGAAAACCAACGGTCAGGATAAGCAAGTACTATATATATATATATTAATACTTCAGAAAATAATGAGTAATAATAATAATTAGTAAATAATAACATAAGAAATACAAGTCATCTTCTTTTCTTTTCCTTCATTCTTTCTCCTTCATTTTTGAGCTTCCAAGTAACCTGAAACATTTAAGAAGGGGCGGCAGAATCAC
>NNCF01126140.1:1071577-1100167 GCA_002313205.1 Laupala kohalensis
GTTTCTCTTTTCCCCCTGACAATACTAAAGAATCTGCTCAGGAGTTGCACTACCGTTGATCTGTTATCCCTCATACTTACTATTGCCAGATCATATTTCTCGTTCGTATGCTCAAGTCCCCTTCGGAAAGCCATTCGCATCGATTGCGTTCGGTTTTGGTACAAAACAATAAAATATGAATCCATTCCTCCTCTTCTACGCAGAGTGGACAAGTGTTATTTAACTTGCCTCGCAGTTTTCGGATTTTCCACCCTCCCAACGAAAACCATACATACCCTGCTCTATCTGATTTATTTAACCAATCAATATATGGTTTTCGTCCCCATTCCCCAGCAACCACCGTTTGTACAATAAGAGAACGTTTCTCTAATATATCGAGTACCGATTCCATCTTATCTAGTTTCCTGAGTTCTATTTTGATGCTTTCTAAAATATTTGCATAATTGTATTCATTAACGTCATTGTGCCAGAAGTCCCCAAGTCCTAATTTATTTGAAATAAATTTAATTTTTGTGCAAAATCCGACATCTGTATTGTTTTTGAAACATTCTAGTACAATTTCATTCTTGTTGCCACTTCCGATGAAAAGCCAAATATTTCAGTGATTTTAATTTTAAGATACCGTTTAGTTAATATTCTCCGAATTCCCAGAGAATCCCTTTATTTGCTGGGCTTGTAGAAACTCCTAGAATGTGTTTCAGATAACCGGTCTGGAGGGAGGCAAAAAGAGAATTATCCTCTGTTCCCCATAATTCTGCTCCGTATGCTATAATAGGTACTAATACTGAATTAAACATTTTCTCCGATAGCTTTGAGGCAATTTCAGGGACTCTAATGGAAACTTTTTTTAAATTTCATTGAGCGCCAACATACATTTTCTTTTAGCTAATTCTTTGTGTCTACTCCAACCAAGATTAATTGACAGCTGTACCCCTAAGTATGTAAACTCTTTAACAATATTTAAGGTCATACCATTGAATATCCATTTTTCTTCTTTGCTTAGTACCCACCCATTTTTGAATATAATTATTTTTGTCTTTTTAACATTTAATTTTATTTTTCTATAGTTGCAAAACTTGCCTAGGGCATCTAACCCTCTTTGGAGTCCCAGTAGGGATTTAAAGAAAATGACCAAGTCATCCGCAAATAATAGTGCCGGTATAGACCTTCCTGAGTATGTCACAATAGGTGCCTCCGTCTGCGCGATATTCATATAGTCAATAACTTCATCAACGAACAGGATGAAAAGCAGTGGAGAGAGGACGCATCCTTGCTTCACACTGGTGTTTACAGGGAAAACCTTTGTTGTAGAATACCTATCGATTTTAACACATGCACTGTCTGCGTGAAAAATTGCCTTAAGTATGTTGATGAATTTTTGTGAGTTCCTCTTTTCCCTTGGGTTTGCAAAAGAAGTACTCTATCTACTGTTTCGAAAGCTTTCTCAAAATCTATTAATACACAAAATAATCTCCCTCTTTTTGATGAGGTGGCAGTTTCCGCCAGAGAGTTTGTTATAAATATGTTATCTACTGTGTTGTAATTATTTCGAAAGCCCGCTTCAAATGGTGATAAGTTTTTATTTATTTCATCCCATTTTTTGAAACTGTTCTACAATATTGAACAAAAAACTTTACATATGACACTGAGGAGAGATATTCCTCAATAATTATTTGTGTCGCCTTTATTCTTATATATCGGTTGAATTACCGTTTTATACATGGTTCAGGGAAAGTAGATGTATCCAACATATAGTTGTACATACGTTTTAAAATTTGACTTCACGATGTTTGAAGAGCTTTTATGCATTATGGAGGCAGGCTATCTATACCGCGAGCTTTACCACACTTCAAGTGACTTATAGCTTCTTCAATGTCTTCAACTACTATCGACTCGTCTAGTTTAGGTATTGTATTTACCAGTGAAGCGCTTTCGGATTCAATGAGGGTGTTATTGTGGAATAACAATTTCCTAACTACTACGAGTTACTACAAATGCTGACAAAGATGTCAAAGCCACATCTTCTGAAACAACTTATTAAATTGCGTTTTAATTTCCATAGTAAGTAAATCTATTAATGTAATGTATACATGAATAACAATTTATTAAAATATAAGAAATATGAAGTAAAATATTTTAAATATATTTAAATATTAGAATAATATACTTACAAATTAATTGTTTATCTCTTGTTATATATTGTATTCGTTTTTACAATTGGATATATTTCATCAAAATTGTGTACTTTTCTACCTTAAACTCGTAGAATATTGACATGAAAATGTTTTTATTTTGTAAGTTCACGTTTTGATGACACAAATATATATGAGTATTATAATAAACGAGACAGCAGTATACGAAAACTATTTAATTAGCACTCTGTTTTTCTTTCAGCCGATTGTATACGTCGGTTTTCTTAATATTTTAATCATTTTCATTAATCAATTGAGGTAATGTTGGAAAGAAATTCCAGCATGTTCCAACTAATATTCTTCACAGATCTTCTCAATTACGTGAACATGTTTGGTTGCCATTGCTCCGTCATGTCACTAACATTTCTCCATTCCTGCCCTTAGGGGTGAAAGGGCGAGGGGGAGAGGAGGAACTCCTTTCGCCGTCCCGTCTCGTCCATGTGTCGTTCTGCCCGTGCAATGTCTTCCCTCTCTCCACGTCGACCGGCGTGCTTGCACCACCAGCGGCGGCACGCCATCGATCCCTCCCCTGCGCTGCGCCACCTGGCGCATGTGTCGCTCACCACCTCATGCCGCACACAAGTGACGATCACCTTCGTGACTCGAAAACTTCACACCTCGCTTTTTTATTGCCGTAATGTTCGTAAAAATATGATGATAAAGATAACTCACATGTTTTAAGGTAATATAAGCGACCTGGCCACTATTTTTGAATGTCTTTTTAATGAAAGGATGAACTATTATCTGTGATATGGGAGTGGGATTATTACAATGTGGCCAGAAATAAAACAAAATATATGTAATTACGCCAACGTTTTGACTGTTTATTTCGGTCATCCTCAAGGCTCAATTCAAAAACTTCTATCATTATTGTTTTTTATTTATAGCCAAATTGAAAGAATTCTATTCCTATATTATGATTATTTCCGGTAACCTTTCAAGTATTTATTATCTATAATATATTACTCGTATAATAAAAAAATGAACTTTGTGAGTCATTTTCAAGTTGTACGGACTCTAATGGATAATGGCCCTTGTAGGACAGTTTTGAAATAAATTCTCATGTAATTCTACATAGGATCCACACAAAAAATATCACGCGGTCAAAAATTTAATGCAGAAAAAGACGAAATTTGCCTTTCATTTTCCGGGTAATTATTAAAGTTATTCAACGAAAACTAGCAGAACTAGGAAACTAGAAATCTAAAGACCATCTTCAAATAGATTATTTCAATTTAATTAATGATTCGTAGTTTTTAACACACCACAGTTCATTTAATTGTTTTTATAATGCCCGTTTTCCATCTACGCAGAATTTATATTATTATTGAAAGTTTCATGAATTATTATGTATTTATCTAGCTCCTGGCTCGCTCTTACCTTAATATCATTTAGAAACGATTATGAAAATAAGAAAATCAATTTCTGATTATAAAGATTAGTGTTTGGAGGTACAATCACAAACCTGATTTGTAACTATAAACAATCTAAGAATATGTGATAACTTTCAGTCGGGTGTAAATGACGACGAGTCGTGAATAGAACCTGGGATTCCTGAATGATCGCAGGGACGTTAACCGCTGCACCACCCATTCACCTTTCACAATTGTACACCATTTCCACCCCGACCTAAACCCCGGAAGACCTAAGACACATCCCCAAACTGGAAAGTGAACCAGGCGGAATGGTGAACTATTGTGGAAGGTGAAGGGGTGGTGTAGTGATTAACAGCTCTGCGATCAAAATAGTAGTCTCTGGTTCGATTCCCGACTCGTCACCATTTTCACCTCACTGAAAGATAACACATATCTTCTCCACGTACAGGTACACGGAAGAAATATATGCATTCTAAAACATTTCTTCTTTTAGAGAACTTAGCATAATTTTCAAATTCGTGTCTATAAAATCGGGAACTGGAGATGAATGGTTGCAAAGGCACTGGCATATACTAGGTATTACAAGAAGCAATAATATTCATTTCCCGTTACAACTTGGAATAATATATTCTTAAATAAAATTTTCAATCAAAAACTGCGAAGAAAAGTTTAACGAGGTTTATTAATGCAATGAGAGACAATCATATTCCCAACATTAAATAGACGTCGGTTTTTAATGATAAACTCATGCGACCTCATATTCGGAAGTTTTGAGATCGAGTCTCAAAATTTCAATTGCTTCCTCACTACTCACAGCAAATAGTGAAGTTATCAGAATACTCGACAGAATCCAACATGGAGAGCGGTTTGGTCGCACACATAGCGCTGTCATTTACACAAATATTTCAGGGTTTAGAGATTTTAATTCAGAATAAGAGAGTAAAGTGACAAAGCACGGCAAAAGACATGACACGTAGTATCTGAGCACCTTCTGAGGATAAACTGGCACAAGTCTGAGAACTGTTTTATTGTTATTCACGAATGACATTAAATTTCTGCTGTTCTAATTAGTTTATTGTCCTCCACGTGATCATACACGGTTTGCAACTGCTTTTTTCACAAAACAATTTATTTATTTTTTACTAAACTATTTTATTATTTTATTTTATTTACCGTATTTTATGGACTATAAGACGCACTTTTTTCTTCAAAAAATTGCCTCGAAAATTCAGGTGCGTCTTATACTCGAAATTAATATAAAAATGTCCAGTGTTTGATTTAAAATTTCCGCCGGTCTTAAAAATGGCCATATATTCGATGCAGCGGGAAACCTATCTCTATCTGGCAACATTGGATTCAACTGGCAGCAGCAGTGCACCGATTCGACGAACATGAGTTGCGGGGATTCACAAGCAACTCCCTCCCGCCCCGCCATCACAAACCCAGAACATTGTCTAGCCTATTATGTGTCATTGCAGTCTACGGTGCCAGTGAACTTGAATTGAAAGTGTGTTATCGGTCAGTTCGGTTTTATAAACTAAGAATTTTTTTAGTCTGGTTTGCAATCTAATAATTAAAATGGTAAAAATGTTTGTTTTTTTAAATTGCTTAAAAATTAAGGTGCGTCTTATAGTCCGTAGAGTCTTATAGTCCCTAAAATACGGTATTTTTTAATTTATTTATATAATGGATGTTAATATTAGTAGAACTACTNGTAGCGTCTTATAGTCCCTAAAATACGGTATTTTTTAATTTATTTATATAATGGATGTTAATATTAGTAGAACTACTGAAATTTACTTCAACCTTACAAACGTCTCAGAGAGGGAATGCTGCTAAACAAATATAATTGGTTTAGAAAACAAATAACGATTCCGTACAACGCATGAGAGCCAATAGTATGCATTGCGTTACCCCACATGCTGTATTAATGTACTTTTAAGTCTTTTGAATTGTTTGATAGAGATTTTGAATTCCATAAGGTTAAATTTCTCCAAGAGTAATTATTCTAATATATCTTTTATATGACGTTTCCTGTCAGTAGTTAAACTGGATTTACCTTGACATTATCGAGGTATTCCTCTTTTACGTGAAAATAAAATGTAATACGTTAGCGGAACTTATTTTTTTCTGGATGAATACATTTTTCTTTAGACAAAATGTTAATTAAAGAATTATGTCTAGTTTTATTTATGTATTTGTTAAATTGAATGGTAATCAGTTTGCACTAGCATTCGTAGAAACAAATCTGGCAATGCACGAGGCAATCGTGGATCCGAAAGACACACGTATAAATTTCATGGCTTTCCTCGGTTAGCGCCTTCACCAAAACGCGAATTTGACGAATGCAAATGGTGAGCCGCGTTTGCTATGGATACGCTCACCCTATCTGCATTGCACACTTTACGACCTCGAAAATGTTTCTCCTCCAGAAATACCCCACCACTGAGTACTTCCACGTACGGTAAATGCGAAGTATTGAGCGAAAAGAATACGAAGTATTGAGCATCAACTGGTGATTTACAAAATCACAATGTAAATAGCAGTTTTCGGTCGATTTGAGTGTTTCTCAATCTCGTTTCCTGCCAATGTCACATTTCAAAAACGCGTCATCCTCAATCAAGGCGTGGTGATCAACAACCCATGACAGCAAAGCAGTGAAGAATCGTTTTTGTGTTTGGCGAGACTAGTGATTTGTTCCCACTTCTTTTAATCTAGCATAAATGTTCGTTGTCATTAAGGTAAAAACGTTGCGTATGTTTTTATCTTTTACCTTGGTCATGATGACGTTGCATTAAAAGTAATAATACATTAAATACGTAATTGAGCGAGACACTAGAACCTTTACATACATAATCTGAAACTTATAGCATGTTTCATTTAGTCTGTACAGTGATGCTTATTGCAAGCTGAATTTCACTTCGATCACACTCACTTCTCTCACGTACCCAGGTGTAAATAAGAGAAACCGATGATAACAGTACCACGACTGAACGTAAAACGTATTTGTTTATTTAATGTCTTATGGCCAGGTTCAGCACCATGAAGCCTGCACGAAAAAAATAACTTAGCTGGTTCAACTGATGTGTTAGCTGCCAGCCAGCCAGACAACGCATAAGCTTACATAGCTAATATCCGTCTGCTATACAGAAACTTTCACCTCTCTTTACCAGAGCTTTCTGGATTAGCTCTCACAGCTTAAGTAGCTAATCTACAAGATGAGAAGGGGGCATGTTATACTAACTTATGCGAGAGTGCACGACAGTCAAATCAATCGTTGTCTAGAGCTAATAGTAAATTGCTTGAGCAGTCTACCCAGAAGGTTAGCAGCTACCCACGTCGAAAATTATCAATAGCTACGTCGTTAACCCGTAAGCACGTCGATTAATCATAGTAAGAAAAACGTATTTTTCGGCGACATCAATTCATATGCTCGCTTTCTGGACGATGTTGAATTATCATATTTGTTACGACATTTCTAGATACTATTCATCTTCTTACCTTATTTAATCATGTTAAACAAGCGTTCCTTATTTTACACTTACAAAGTTCGTCTTCAGGCATCCGACAGTGCAGGTATTCGATCTAGGGTTCTTTCCTTTCCAAGGCAAAGACGCTTCCATTGAGCGATTCCATTCCATGTAGGTAAATATTTTATCGTCTTGTATGTATTCATCCACACTTTCTTTGGCTGTCTCATTACACTATCTTATAGGTACACCGTGCCTTATTATACACAGTTAAAAAACACACAACTCAGATTCACATTAAACATCCATCTTTTCTTTATTTCGTCATTATGGAAACATTAGGGTTCACATTGAATTGACTACGTTTCGAGGCTGTAGGTTTCTGACCTCCTCTTCAGGTCTGTCAGGATTCATTCTCACTCACATTATCTACACACCTAGACCCTCGAAACGTAGTCAATTCAATGTCAACCCTAACGTTTCCATAAAGACGAAATAAAGAAAAGATGGATGTTTAATGTGATTCGGAGTTGTGTGTTTTCTTATCAACTTGTGTTGCGCTGAATCTTGTATTGGCACCATAATGTTGCTACCATGACTAAATAATAATCTTTAAAATATAAATCCTAGAATCCTGAAAAATATATCTTAGAATAACAAGAAAATATTTCTTTTATGAACCCAAACCTTTCCTCTATTATTAATATACTTGAAATTTATTCTTATTAGAGTAATAAATTGAAAATAACATTCAAAATAATAATTAGATATTGGACAACATTAACCTACAAAAATTCAAAATATTAGGATACAGCAGCTCGACGTCGAGGCAATATAGTAAATTTTCGTTGAGTCTACCTCTTGATTACTATGTCGTCTCGACTTCAAGTTTCGGGCGATTCGACGTCAGAAAGTTTATTCGACGTCGAAACACGTCGCGACAATCATTAAGTTGGCTCAACGTCGGTGATTTCAGCATGGGTTAATGGTTAGCTTGCATATAAGTAAGTTAGACATGGGTTACATGTGTGCAACTATGTAACTCTGGTGCCAAAACTCCTCATTGTCTTCAGCATTGCACCTTCTCAAAAATAAAGAGTTCAAATGAAAAGAGGGTAGTTGTTATGAAAAACAATTATTTGGCAAAAAAATAAGAATTGAAAGATACAAAACATTTCCATTACATTGAAACCATTTACAATGCATACTTGAGAGTTACATATTTCTTGCTAAAAATAGAGCGATGAATACCTAATGGCAATGGATCAAAAAATTCGTTAGGAGTGCAACATGACCATTTAGTGCATAAGTCAACTTCATAAGCATTAAGGTCCTCGTCAAATCCCAAACAAAAAAGGTAAGAGAAAACAAAGGGAGAAACCTTATTTGAAACAAGAATAGACTCCCTAAATTCAAATATAGGTCCACCACACTCATCAACTCTCAATGAAAGTACCATACCTGATTTAAATAAAATACCGTTGAACTGAACCCAGTTTGTTGACAAACACGATGAGTGGAAAGTGAAGCGAATGCCATCTGGAAGACGCCTCACAAACTCTTTATTCGAGAAATGTGAGAGACTCACTTCAGAAACAGGACCGAATTCGGTACGTGGTATAATACATGATTTGGACATGAATCGATGGCACATATTCAGTTGATGTTCGATAGGCACTGTGAGACATATGTTACGCCTGCTCTCTGTACCATGAGTTGGAACAAGAATATCTCTCTTTGCTTTCATCACTCTTAGTAAAGGTAGGAGTTGGTGGCCCACTTTCCTCACAAACTCTAGGGTAATGCACCGAGTTGTGCATTTTAGCTTTCAGTGTATCATTCGTGATTTGAACATACATAGTATTAAACTCATTGACAAGTACACGCAATGAATGAAATTCACGCGAAGACAATACTTTTGACAAACAAATATCAAGAAGCTTACATAGCTTTAAATATAACAACCAATAATCATCATGTACGGGAACCATATCTCCAACGAGAAGGCCAAACATTTTTACAAAAAGAATCATTTCACATCCCGACATATTAAGTTTGTCACGAGTAGCAAAATCTTTTGACATAGGTGGTATGTGATTAGGATCACAGGGACCATAACAAAACATTTCTATTCTATGATTGAGAAGATCAAGAGTAAAGAACTGGGGAATACTATGCACTAACAAATGTAGCATAACATAATGAGACACACCCTCACACAAATCATGAAATATATCAACACAGTAATTTGAAGTGATATGAAATGACGATTATTTGTTAAAAACAGAGTCTCACTTGGTATCTGTCAAAGAAAGATTGTTCACTCCAACATCTTCAAGGTATGATGATTTAGATCTAAGAGACGTTTCATCTTCCACAGCTTGTGTGCGAGTTACATCTCTACAGGTATTACAAAATCAGCAAAAATAATTGGCCGTAAAGCCCTCAGCAAATCCCAATGCAAAGGGAAAACTATGTTATCTTCCGTAAATTTCTCTAATTTACTTTGCCAAAGCTTAGATTGAACAAAGTTTTTTATGTTTGTTTCTGACGCAGTTTTCAATGCACTAACTTATGAAAGAATTTCATTTAGAGCATTTGGTATCTTTAAATATTTTTTCAAGAGAATGCCAATTGGAACACTCTGTCCAAAAACTTTCTTTTGCCTCAGCAAAGGACCCGCAACTACATCTAACTCTCCAATTTCATATGGAACAGGAGGGATAAACTCCCCACTGGACCGAAAATACTTAAACCTATGGTACTCAGAACTCAAGTGAGAAAATGTTTTCTCTACAGATGAAAATATAGCATTTAAATCAGATAACTGATTATCATTTAAATTGATTGATGACATAATACTATTTCTTAAAGTAGACAGTACACCATTTTCAAGGAAACAAGAAACATCAATCTTTTCTTGAACATGTGACCTAGGGAACTTAGGTTTTCCATACAACTTTCAAACGAAAGAATCAACCTCACTGCGCAACTTAGCCTGAGCGTCAGTAGAGGTGACTGGCTGGACATCTTGAAAATCAGAGAATGTATTAGAAGTGTCAGAAGTAGAAGAAATAGTAGAAAGTAATATTGTTATGAATAATACTATCAGAACTTTGAGAAGAACCAGGCAGTGACTGTTGAACTTCATTGCAAGTTTTATGATGTTTAAGAAATTGCTGCCACTCGCGATATGAGTGGCCTCACGTACAAACATAGCCTTAAAGGAGTGACTAAATTTGTGGTGAGTGTGATAAGATAGAACTCTTACATAAGATTTTGGGCAGTATGGACACTTCATTATGAAGAATACAATTCAAAGTCTTTAAGTCTTGCGGAGATAAAGGATCTTAAACCAGCATCGTTGGTAAAATCTTGAGGTGCTTTTTCTCTTGGGACTTTAGGGCTCGTCAACATCAAGGTCATTAGAGCCCTTTCTTGAGGTGTTATGTTGAAGTGTGTACGTTGAATAAACAGTCATATATGGCGAGCCTCAACAGGTTACCTGGAGTCGAGACCAAAGATCACCTGGAAGGTTCCTTCAACTGCTTCAAATGGGTCCGTGACCTCCCAGCGTTGATTGTCCAAAACAATAAAGCTTTGTCTTATTCCATTGATTGGACCAAGGAAAACAGGTACTGGTTGAAGTGGATAGTGTTACTGTGCAAGGGTCTTCTTTCGGTTTCCAATCCTTTCCTCAATTTAAGCAATTTCCTGCGAAAAGGAGGGAAAACAGGAAAGATTAGTCTAGTTGACTAAAAAGAAAAAATTAGGCACAATAGCAATTGAATGTTTAATCTTGAATACTAAAATATAGAATAAAACACTCTCTCTATATAGATAAAGATAGATAGATATAAAATTACTTATCAGCCCATAAACCAATAGCATAAATTAAACAATTTTTGATAAATGACCAAATACACGTGCTGCAACTTCACAATATGAACTATTATATTTAAGTATTGGATTTAACTATTGGATTAACACTACTGATTTACAAAAATTACAATTCCCAGATCTCATATGGCCTTGGTCTGTTTCTTCCTAACCCTGTTTTATGGTTACGCTGCACATCCCTGCACCACTCGCTTACTCAAATGAGTACATTGGATGGAGATGAAGGTTACGAAAAGACGACAAAATACATTTCTGACAACAGTGTCTTTTCCGCCATCAGTAAAATGTTTCGAGAACAGTAAGAACGCCTACTTTTCTCAGGAAAAATTGCCAGAAATAGTGAACCTTAAGTCCAGTGGCACTATGTTTACTTTGATTTTACCCCGTCACATACTTACAGACAAGAATAAAAATATCATATATATAATCTAGCAATAACTTGTATTTAAAACTCAAACCAATAATAAGTACAAATGAAAACAAAAGTCCACAAGCAAGCGGTAACGGTAGCAAACAGATACACTTGTCTTACCTTCAAACGCTCTGATGTAGACGACCTCGAAGATAGCTCGACGATGCCATGGTCGTCGTCGTAATGAATTAGTTAGTTCAAGTAAACAACTATACATAGTTGCGAAAGTCATAGTCAATTTGACTCCGTAAAACAATTGCGTAGGCTGCGCCGCCTCAGTCAAGAGTCAACGAACCAAATGTATGGAATGTAGAGCAGCCGAGTGTCATTTAGCGGCAACTACGAACGAGATCAGCGACAAGAAACAAACAACTGTTCTTGTAGCTATGTCATATTTTTGAGGGCGGGCTAAGCTGTTGTGCGTAAAATCCATAAGTTGTAGCTGGTAATATGAATGTATTCCTCTCAAACAAAACAGCGCTAGCTTCCATAGTGACAGTAAATCTCGATCAGACGAAAACATTTTAGGACAGCAAAAACGAAAGCTGTGGCAGCTAATGGTTCTGTCCGTCCGCTAGACAGCCAACGCGTAAGCTGACACAGCTAACGTTCAGCTGAGCTTGCTAACTTTTTTTTTTTTTTTTCAGTGTGCTCTTCAACCTAACCGTGACTTGGGAGAGGGAATTGAGAAGGAGAAATGTTGGATAGCGGTAAAATAAAAAACCTATGTGAATTTACAAAAAAAAATGTTTTCATTTTAGCTGTTTCCAATTTAAGTACACGAATGTAATATAATTTTAAATAAACATTAACAACTTGTGATATTCTTGTAGTTGTAAACCTTTAGAAATGACTTGAATTTTGATAAATATCGTGCTTTTTTCGTGTGAAAGGATATAATTATTCTACAAATGCAGCGTTTAATGCTTTAAAATTTACCTCATAATTAAAGAAAAAATTAATATTATTTAAATATTAGTTTTAAAACAATTTTCACAAATAATTAAAGATAAGTTAATGTCTGTGAGTTATTACGGTTATTGCCCTAGTTAAAAACCGAATCAAGGTCATGCAATAACGAGGATAATTTATTGAAAAGGATAATACATTAAACACTTTTAATATTTTATTTTTAGCCATTAATGTTAATCCTTGACTCAATTTAAATATAATTATCTAAAAACCATAACCTAATTTAAATTTAAATGTTATTTGGAATTGTGTGATGAGGATAAACAAACTTAAAGGAAAAAATATCGTAAACAATATTTATAAAACAAATGATTAGGTGTTTTTCCTTGTAAATCGTAGACTTTAAAAGGAAGACTAACGTCCTAAAAGAAGTGAACTAAATTATTCATTCACCATCATCGCCTGAAAGGGATGAAGACTTTTGTTATACCTATCTCCCGAAACGTCAATTAAGAAAACCTTTGTTCGCACATGAGATATCGAACAAACATAAAACTCTTCAAAATTCGACATTCTGCTACGCAAAGTTTGCAATTAAAAGTCTGAAGAACTTATTAAAAACACCAAGCTTAATGTTCGGACCAGGTTATACAACAAAATAATAATAAAAATTTAACTATAAAATAATTCGACTCAGTGACAAATTCACATCTACTCAGTGACAATAGACATAATGTAGATAAATTGAAAAAAAATAATCTTATTTAAACTATCCTTATATCACAAACAGAAGGAAGATCTCATTTCGGTCACACCTTATACATTTCGGCCTCGTGCCGAAATGTGAAAATGTCTTTATCTAACAAGACAACAATTAGGTTCAGTATAAATATTTCTATTTGAATTATTCTGTATTTGATGCCAATATGAATTTTTAAAGAGATTTTATCACCTACAATAATGTAACTTAAGTTTGGCTAATTATTAAAAAATATACTTGCTTCGTATTTCCGATTAAAAGAACAAAATACGAAGTAAAAATTAATTTTTAAAATAATAGAATGTCAGAAATTGTTCAACTTCCTCGATATATGAGAGTATTAGATATTTCTTTTTTCATTTTATATTAATAACAACAGCAATAATAATAAGAATAATAATGGATTAATGACCGAAGTGAATATTTTCTCTGACTTATCATGATAAAAAATTATGCTGATACCAGGATAAGTATACAGTGTACATGATGTATTCTAAACTCCAAGAAAATTAATTTTATCTTCTTTTTTTTTTTTTGAAAAAGGATTGACAAATTATCACATTTTGTGACAGCTGCCCTTATGTTTTCCTAATTTAACGTCAAAATGCACTGTTTTTCAAAGGTTACATCATATCTCTCTTTTTGTACCATTTTTTCTCACCATACCTCTGATGGAATGGATACCTGGACGACAACAGATAGAAACCTATTTTTTAATCAAAGAAAAGGCACCTCTCTTTGAGTAATTAAAAAAGACACGGTGTTTACTCGACAAAATTTCCAAGTAAGATTTGTAAATAGTTTTTCGATTTGCATACAACTTACTAACCTTAATTTCAATGTTGAAACATTGCTTTAGTTCTAGTATTTACCAGGAGAGAGGGAAATTGAAATGATGCACGATACATTCGCGTTTGTATTTTATTTTATTCTATTTCCTTTATTTTTGATGTCGAAACAAGAGTCGGTGTTGAACGAATAATATCTATTGCTACCATTAAGAACGAAAATAAATCTCAATTCAAACGCAGATCTACACTAAAGTAAATAAGTATGAGGCTACTCTTGCGAGTATTTTAACAAGTTTTTTTACAGGATTTTGAAGATAATTGTAGCAAAAATTTCTCTCGTAATTTGACACATTTAAACCATCTTAGTATTTTGCATTGTGTTTGTCAATTATTATCGCGCGTTTAACTTGTTCATCTCGATTCTATTTCCCATTCAAGCACTGACAAGAAAATAGTCAAATGTCTGATAAAGAGAAGCAAGCAGGCTAATAAAAAGATGTGTTCTTGGGGGAGTGAGAAGGGAGGGACGTGATCTAAAAATAAATCACGAGGTTCATCTCGTGGATTGTAGAGGAACGCAAATCATTCTTAAAAGTGTTTGAAGATCGGTACAGATTTTCCCTCGTGGCAATAGCATTAATTAATAGATCAGGAAATGAAGATACTTCTTATTTGCCTTCCTTTAACATTTTACTTGCTCACATCTTCAAATACCAAGTTTAAATTGAGGAGTCATTATTTAAATCAATACTGTATAGTCATTCAAAATGTTATGGACAGCCCAACTTAATGTCCATATATGGATGATATAAGAAATTCAATGATATTTAAAACATAATGCCGACTTACACTCCAATCGATTCGCCTTACAATCTTTAATCCATTTTCTATGAAGTCCTACAAATATTATTATTAACTTTCTCATTCTCTCTCTCAAATATTTCTCCTTCTTTTGTTTCCCTCTAAAAAATTTCTGTGCATAAATTTATTCTATGAATTTTCATTTGTCATTCAAAGTTCCTCGAAAGTATGTTCTGACCCTGCAATCTAAAGAAAAATTACATTAATTCAAAACGTCCAAAGGGAAATTATTTTAGTGGTCTTTATAGTAATTTTTGTGGAAAATTCAGGTCTAAAGCATCAAAAGTGCCCATCGCTAAGGATAGAATTCGCTTCAAATTCACCATTTTCCCCATGATATATTCGCAACGAAATGTCCATTGGAGAGTAGGATTGAGTGGAGGTGCAGATGGTGAACTGGAATATGGACGAGTGCCAAGAGGAAGACACCACGGTAGATTAAAGTTTCGGGTCGATAGAGGTCTCCGGAGGGTCAGCGCGTGAGAACGCTCCTTTCATTAATTCAAAAAAAAAAAAACTAACCAAATTACGGAAGACTTCAAGTTGAATGCTGCTGCTCATTTGTTTTCTTCTCTATGCGTCATGTGTTACTGATTTTGTTTGATGAGGAAGATAGCAAAAGTTCTATGAGGCTTCATTCACTTTCTGACTAGAAATTCGAACTGTAAGTTGAATTTGTGAATTTGTTTACTTCACAGTCCGAGGAAGATGTCATAATATTTAACTAATCTGTTACAACATTATACATAAAAATAATTAATGTCAATGACAAAATTAATATTAAAACCCATAAAAGAAACTCACATGTTTGAAGAAACGGTTTCAGCTTTCGCATTCGTCAGTCACGTAGGTAAAGAGGCGAAGTTTTGATAATGAGAAAGAATTGTGTAACAAAATGTGGGAGTCAAGCTTTTATTTTTAATTTTCCTTGAAAGTTTTGCTTGCACATGATCTTATCATTCCTATGTAAATCGTCCTACACATACGAGTACCCTGTTTGATGTTAAATTCGCTTCTCAGAATAAATTATTCTATGGTTTATTGTTAGTTCCTGGATAATAAAGAGATTAACTTCGCTTATTTTTGAGACATATTTTTATTACTTTTCCAATAAATTAGCAACAACATATTCTCCCCTAACCGAGTTCCCGCAGCATTCCTCGCGTACATTTTGTACAAGTTAACATCCTAAATCCACACACAAATCCATTCCAATCGTAAATGTTTTTAGAGCAATAGGATTGGTGTGTGATATTCATTAGAGCCAATTCCTTTTTTAAACCAATATCATAAAGAAGAAACTTGTTAACTTGAAGAAACAAAATTATAAGGGATGATAGCGTGATAAGATACAGAAGCACTAACTGACAAGGAAAGACATTTTCTTGACAGCCATTCCATATGAAATGGGACAAAAGTGGTCCTTCATGTCGCGCGCGCTCAATAAATTGCATAATGGGAACATATGGCTACATGGGTGAATGAAGAGAAATGGGAATGTCGGTGATTGGCATGGATGCAGAGAAGGACGAATAATTATGAATTATTGTTGTGGTATAATGGCAGGGAAACGGGAAACTTGAGACAACCTTAAGAAAACCAAGGACAGTTATTAATATCTTCAGAGTAATATAATATTGAAAAGTAGTTAACGATCATATGATTATTTTTATGATAAAAATAGTAACGTGAATATTTTCCAACATACAAAAAGCATCAATGTAAAATCTTCGCGAGAATATCTATCTACTTTGACACTCTGATATTCTACTTTCTTTCATTTATTTATTTTTAGTAACTAATTCATATCGTACTGGTCCAATTAGACCGCTCGCGCTGAGGGGATTGAAATCCCTTGCCATTTTTAGTGTGTTTGTTGTAATTTAATTGTTGTAATTTAGTGTCGATTTATATTGCACGTATACATTCAAAATTGAGTTTTCATCTTAAACAGTTCATGATATTTACCGAATATTTAAAAAATAGCACTCACCGCATTATTTCATTCCTTTAAAATTGAATTTTCCAAAAATTCTTTCTCCTGATCACTCCGATCTTCTACGGATTTTTTAAAAGTTTATTTTGGTCTTTAGTTCACCAAATTCACCAAATCTAAAAATCGATATTTTCCTTTAAATTAATGATGTGTGCACACAGTATTGGCCAGAAGACGCTTGAAATAATAATGCAAGAAAGGACGTTACTCCGACGTTTCCTGGTAGTCAAGTTATCCAACATTTAACATTCAAAGTTGCCTTTCTTCCATTAATTGCCGAAAGAAAGGGACGACCGATAGATGAGTCGGATAGGAACCGTAACACAGAGGAAAAAAATTATCATAAAATACAATCCATGAAAAAAAAAATTAAATATATCAACAATAAATTCTTATGTGAAAATTTGTTGTGACAAGAAGAAACGATTGAAAAGAAATACATTTTTGGAGGAAGGCAAAGGATTACACAAACAGTTTAAATCGATATGTGCGTTAATTTATTTACATGTCGGTACGTAATGTTTCTGAATACAAAGTATTGTCTCCAAATATGCATATTTTAAACCTCCAATAATGTTTCAATATTGATGTGTAACGTTTGTTGATATAAACCAATTAATCTCTCTCACATTTTGCTATACATTTGACTTCTATTTACATTTGCTTCTCGTTTCGCAATTATATCCTTTATTTATTACAATTACATTGGTTTCTTATTTCACAATTGTATCCTTTGTTCATTGCAATTTAAGAAATCAAAATGAAGCAGAAAAACGTCTATTTACACTACTTCTCTTTTATCTTCGCACTATTTTTATTTGCTCGTACCTTGGTTGAACACCATACACCGCAAAAAACCTTACACATCCCTCAGGTAAATCCTCCGGTACACTTATATATACTTCCGATACGCGACTACGTTAGGATTTATTTCTTAAGTATTTCTTCTAATTCATATCGCACTGATCCAATTAGACCGCTCGCGATGAGGGAAGGAGTTTAAAATCCTTTGCAATTTTAATGTTTTTCCTTTTAACATTCATGAATGTACTCAATATACGGAACTTGTGAAGTACAGCGATAAAATCGTTGAAATTTAGTGTCAATTTATATAGCACGTTTTCATTCAAAATAAATATTTCATCTTAAATAGTTCGTAACTTTAAGTGAAAATTAATAAATAACACACATCACATTATTTCACCCCTAGTTGCTCATCATATGTATTCGGACTGGGTATAAAAACGATGTTAGATTATTGAGCAATTAAAATTCTAAATCAGAAGGTAATTAATTAAAAATACTAACGCATGTTCGAAATGATGATGGATTATACCCCTCCAAAATAAAATATAAATAGGTCAAAATTAACGTTCACTGCAACGTTAATTATATTAACTAACTACTAATAAAACGAAGTCAAATTCATAAATAACAATAAGTGTTTATTGCAATAATAAATTGGTACTTTCGTGGGTCGCAGTACAGAGATAGTCCTGTACGAAAGTATCGAGTTTCTGAACTATTAGGTTGTTGATGAATACTTGAAATATACACTAGATGATTTATCAAGAAATCATGTAAACACTTGAGAAATTGAAACATACATGCAATGAACACTGAATTAAAGCACACTTGAAATTATGGAGAAAATAAATGAATGAAACATACATAAAATTGTAGTGAAAGTAAATGAATTAGCCATGCAGATGTCTCCTGAAAAGTGTGACAGCAAATCACATGAAAAGAACAATACATACACTATAGGAAAATAAACATAATTAACAACTTGCGAAACATGTCAAAAAAACTAATCAATCCAATTATGAAACGAATTAAGACTTTAAATGAAATGAGAAAAATCTTGATTATGTCGGGGGTAATTGTATTTCCTTACTTCACAGGTTCTGAACTGTTCCACAACGAAATTCCCTTTCAAAATAAATATGTTAAAAGATCAGGAAAAAGGACAAGTTTTATTACTTATGAAATGAAATAACATATAACATACAACGTGAAAAATGAAGCGTAACTGAATGCTTATATAAATAAAACGTGCAACATGCAACTAGAAAAACAATATGGTCCCAATGACAGCAGGGCACGTCGGAAATCGTCAACAGATTTCTGAAAAGTACAATACAATGTTCTAGCTGTAACAATCTTGAAGTGTAACTTCACAAAGTTCAAACTGACAGTCGCTGGACGAACTCCCGAGTCCGGAAAGGCGAGGAATTTTCTTCTCGGTTAATCCGTGGACTGGACGTTGATCCAAGTTTGACGGTGCAGTCAGGTTCACTTTCACAGAGACGTCTACTCAGCGTGAGCTCTTGAGTAATTATATTGCTAGTGGGTACATGAGTAATGCAGTTCGTACGTAAGTTCAGAGAAGGCTCCATTTAACACTGAGCATGTAAGAGTGAATGTGAGCGTAAGTAGCTCGTACGATGATTCACGGGAGACTGAGGATTTCTCCTCGCAATCAACAACTTATTTCACCATGGTAATGTTGGTTGTCGAGAGAATATTTTGTCACTGTTCCCGAACTTTCTTAACAGCGTTCTTAGTTCTTGTTAATTATTAGAGTGAGTTCTAAACAAACTTCATATCTTTACTAGGAATGTGTAGATATTGTTCTTTGAGTAAACAAATGTTCATTTGTCTCGCGTGCGGTACATCGATATCTGGCGCGATATCTGGCGTTCGATATGAACTCAATGTGAACTTGATGTGAACACGGAATGTCTTTTGCGTGTTTACATGTTAATGACTTGGAGTGATAGTGTTCTGGGTTTCGGTATGACAATATATAGCAGTGTTGGGGAAGATTTTTTATTGTATTCACGATAAAATCTCCTCCTCTCCAAAATAAATATTCCAAGTAGGTTTCTTAAAGAACAAGATTTATTGCGTAAATAAACAAAACCGTCTTGGAACAAACAAATGAGTGGCACCAGACGACAAACGGTGAATTGAAAGTTCCGCGTGAACTGGGTTCTCACGTATAACAGGCGTCGCTTGCAAGGAGCGTTCTCTGTGTCAGCAGAGGGCGTCGTCGATGGCGGCAGTCGGAATACAGCGGCCTTCTGCGTGACGACACCACCAGTCGAAGTCGTCGTAGTAGCGTGCCTTGTATCGACCCTTGAAGTCGATCGTTCCGGGTCGGAGGATATTTCAGTCTCTTGGTTTCTGAGGTTAGACGTTGTTTACGCCGTCCCACGAAATGTCTTCAGTCGCCGAATTCGGGAGATAGCATTTCCCCAGTGTCGGGCGTGGTCACAGTTTGACTTTGAAGATCTCTTGAACGTGTGGGAATATCGTCAGCGTGGAATTTCTTCGGAGTCCGGCGTAGTCGGAGTTTGACTTTGACGATTTCCTGAACTCGTCGGAATGCTGTCAGCACCAGTTTGAAGTTAGAGTTCCCTCAGAGGTTAGGTATCCAGCTCGGAGCTGTCTAGAGCGATCCTTTCAGTCCGAGAGCTGGCGAGATAATGATTTTATCGTTGCTAGAAGGTATTACCTAAACAAAGATATCTGACGGTCTGAGGGGCCTAACACTGTGTCGCAGTTCGTTTCTTGAAATTCTCCAGAAATTTCCTAACAGGTTATATGGAGTTTTCAGGTCTTCTAACGGCTCCGAGGGCATCTCTCTGCCGTCATGGAATCGCAATTGGGGCGATCTATGTTTCATGGAATCTTCTATTGTTTACTATTTTGGAGGTTCCTTGGCGTCGTAGTTTGGGACTCTCTTGTGTAAAGAGCGGTATCGCCTTTAACTAGTAAACAGTATGGCCGGCCATGTAGATTTCGTGTCAAATCGTTACATGAGGGAGCTTCAACATATAATTTGTATGGAGGTATGTACCTTTCTTTATATGTAGGAATTGTGTTCCTACAGCAGTATTCTGAGTGTAGGAGTAGGAATTCTGTTACAATTTAGGACTGGATTAGTCAAAAGTCATTGCAAGTGAAAGGGGTCAAATTGCTCAGAGCAAAGTCAAACAATTTCTGATCATTACCTATATCAGTTTTCTACTCACTGTTCCTTGACCTCACTAAGCATTCGTATGTTTGACACTAGTTCACTGTAGTCGCACTTCCTTCTCTTGATGTAACACTGAATTTACAGTTTTACACTTTGGTGGCAAAGACCAGTTACAAACTTTGTCAAATAGAGTTATGTTAAATTCTGTGCGTTAATGTACTCATTCACGGGTCAATTACTAGAGATCCTAGCGTATAGTTATGCGCCGTTAGCCCTGTGACACAAAAACTTGGTCAGACGTGTTTGACACATGTACTCGAGGAGCGATCGGACGATGCGTCCTACTCGACAGCGGACACAAAAGTGAAGTCTCTTTGCTTCTCTAACAAGTTGCTTCCTTGGCTACATCCACTGGTATTTTGTGATTGGTCATATTTCAACTATTTATTCGCTTGTCTTGCAGTTTCTAGTTTATACATTGTAGTAATCACTCATTTGTTTTTACAAGTTCAAGAATTTTCTTAATTGTTGGTTATAATAAAATATAAATATTTTAGTATACGGCGGGGAAGTTGTATTTACTTATTAGTGATATTAAGCATGTTCATGAGCAATTAATAGCAGTTAATAGGTGTACTCCATTGCACCCACAAAAATTCAGATATCCAGAAAGCCAAACCTGTCTCTAGATACACGAATTAACAACGACTGCAACAAAAACCGCGATGATAACTCAATTAGTTTGTGAGGAACAGTGAAAATAGCTAAAACAACGAACATTCACACTTCACACTAAATAACTCCTTCAACTTAAGGTTTTTGAAAAATCCTACTTAATCTACAATACAAATGCAACATTCCGTCGAAATTTCAAGTTTATATTTATAATCAACGGAGACAGAAGTTATAAAGGTGTGAGTCATTGACCAAATATTACCATCACATTTTACCCATTAAAAATCAACACATCAAAAATACCCAAAATTGAGATACTTAATCGAACAACATTTCTATGCAAAAATAATATGTCATGTTGTTTAGCGCGATCGATAAATAAATAAACTTTATTATGAAAAAACAATTACAAACTGCGTATGACCACGCGGGGGATAATAAACTAAGTTACACGAGGGGATAATAAACTAAAGAACAAGCAAGGGATCATCCCCTCAATTCTGATCAAGGGCCCACGGGCAGTAGCGGATTTAATAATAATAAAAAAATATTTAATAAAATACGTATTTATCCATTTATTTTTCTAAAATGAATCGTAGATATAATATGCAGAAAAATTCGAGATTAATAATAACAAAAGATTTAAATGACATTGTCGCCTATGGAAAATCTGTCACTATCCGGAGGAAAACGAAGAAAAACCTCGACCAGGATGGGGTTACATAGATTGTATATACAACCCTGCCAAGGTTGTGCACAGTAAGAAATAAATAGGATAAAAATAAAAAGGATCAAAACAACATGCATGAGAAAAGGAATTTTATCAGCACATAACAAAGGCGTGACAAAGTATAGGATAAATTTACATCACTTATTTCGTCCGAAATCATATGGTAAACAATAATTATTGGTAAATTGAATCTCTCATAAACTTTTTATTATTTATAATAAATATCCTTTTATATTTCAGTAAATTCTTTCATATTATAGAAGTAATGGTGCATTAGAAAACTCGTAATCGTGGATTTGAAGGGATTCAATTTATTAATATCTTTTATAATTTTTGAGATTAATAATAACAAAAGTATTAATGACATTCCGGCCCATGGAAAATTCGATGGATGGGAGAAAAACCTAGGGCATGATGAGAAAATCCCAGGTCAGGATAAGTATCAGGATGGGTGTCAGGTGTTAGGACGGGTAAAAATATCAAATAATTCCTGACCTTTAAAACCCGTTAAGAATGAAATATCGAAAATCCCTAAGACATATATCTATATATTTCAATTCATAACTTTTGCATGCAAAAACTGGGAATATAGCAATTAATTTTCAAGGTATAGAGAAAATTTGAAAATGCACATTTACCCGATTTGACCCTTCTCGAATTCGAAATTCGAAAAATCCTTTTTTTAATGGGTAGTAACTACAAGAGGCACCGATCGTGCAAATTGAATGATCCAGCTACAGTAGCTTGAGCGTAAAATGATCGAGCGTGATGAATGAGTCAGTTAGTCGGGACAATTCCTCTTATACACGGAGATTTCCCATTAAATTACGTTCCAATTAAATTTTGATACACTTTGTTTTTGAGAAATACCGTTGAACTGTAACTGAACTGAATTGAATTTTTCTGAAAATTATCATACGTCTCCTAACAGATAGTAAAGACAACGTATGATTGCGTCTTTTTGATAATTCTAGAAGAATATTTCCTCTTCTCATAAACTTGGTCAGAAGTTTAAGAGAAATTAGAAAGCAAACCGTGTGAGGCAATGTACACGGTGAGGGAGGAGCATTCGCAGCAGATATGGCGGATGCTGGTCTCATTCCTTGAGAGATGCTTCTTCGCTCTGACTTGAGAGCTTCTGTGCCATCTCGTATTACGACGTCGTGCCGTCGTGACACTTCGCTGTCTCAGGCGTCGCATCGCCCACGAAACCTCCTCTCAGTCCAACTTCTTCACGAAGTAGTTTGTCGTAAGAGTGTTGCTGTGCTGCTTCTACGAATTCAGAGACGTCAAAGATTTTGTAGTCCATACATGATATGAAGTCGATGAAGAAATTATCTGAATTTGGCACAGTACATAAATATTCCTGATACTTTTATCAGAAAAAGGAATTATTCAAATGTAAGTTTCATGTGAAGAAAACATTAAATTTATTTAATGACTGCTTGTTATATTTTATTTAAAAAATCTTCAAATTTCAACGCATTTAAAAAGTTTCCTGTACTTTTAGTTTTGGTGGCTTTACATGTCTCGTATGTTACTGTAATATATAATATATTTTGTGAACAATTTTTTTAAATTTGTAAATGAATGTATGTTAAGGTAAAAATTTGTCATTAACATAACATTGCTTAAAAAATATTTTAATAAATTCCCATATTTCATTAAATTTCGCGCTGCACGATTTGACGTAGGCCACTACAGAAGACTTACCATTACTTTCGCATCGTAAAAATTTTCAGTATTTCTCAATTTTACGTGTATTGTGCGAAAACATTTTAGAAATAAACATTTTCTTCGTATTCGGTCCTTCTTAGAAAAAGTACTTCATACTTGCCAGTCATATTCATGAAAAGACATGAACAATTCAAAATGTATAGTATGAATACATTTGGATTTCATTTCATATCTGACAGAAAAAGATAAATGATAGCATCTAGGTCAGTATCGCTAACGACGAATCAAGTTTCTCTCCTACTTTTTTTCTTTTTTTTATTAACCAGGATAAGCAGTGATCTATTTTACAAGATTTTTTTGAAACACATAATGGGTACATTTACACAACAAAAATACATTTAAAAACACATTTAAATTAAAATTTAAAATTACAATTTACAAGTATACACGAGACAGTAAGAACATTAGTGTGAAGAAATCTAATGAGACATTTCCATTTAATCTTTATAATTAATTTAAACTATAATCTTAATTTTGCATAGGCGTAACTATTGAGTGTAATATAATTTTTGTAAGTTATGGTTGTTTGAAAGTGTCTTTTGGGTATCGGGATTTGATCCTACTATTTATTCTTAAGAACTTTCCTAAACTACGAGTAAATGTATGGGACAGAGGGGAGCTTGGAAGACTGGGGTAGAATGTTAATGCCAATTTATTAATATGTTCTCTCAACGGTTTAATGTTTAATTCTCTATGGATTTGTTCATTGGATGCGAACCAAGGGGCCTTCAGTGCACATCTTAAGGTTTTGTTTTGGACAGTAATAAGTCATGAAAGATCGTATGATGGCTTTGAATATGGATAACGCCGTGTCTGTTCTCAGAGATGAGTTTCGATTTAATAATGGGTATAATTTAGATAGTTTATCTTAACCGTTAACGCAATAGCATTTATATATGCCTTCCAGGTTAATTTTGTGTCTAAATGTACTCGAATACCTAAGTATATCGACCCAGGCTATTTCCTCGTTATCAATTTTTAAGGGCCTTAACTTAGGAATTTAAGGCAGTGAAAATATTTTTGCTTGCAATTTCGTGGGGTTTAGAGCTACCCTCCATTTATCTGTCCATTCTACGAAGGTAAGTAGGTCATCCTCGAGGCAGGTCTTACCAGTGAATGTATTGTTAGTTCATAAAAATAATGCTGTATCATCGGCAAAAAGGGCTATTTCCGAGTTTACTAATTTGGGAAAATCAGATGTATAAATGGAAAAAATGAGAGGGCGGAGCCTTGAGGCACTCCGGCAAGGATATTTTGTGTCTTAGAATGAGAGCCGTTTACCCATACTGTGAAAGTTCTATTTGTTAAAAAACTTTTAACTATATTCTGTATGTACATGGGTACTCCTAACAGTCTCATTTTAGAGAGTAAACCTTCATGTCAGATCCTATCGAAGGCTTGTGATATGTCTAAGAAAACAGTATTGCTTAAACTCGAAAGATTTGGCAATGAATTCAGATACTCTGAGTGGTTGAATGCCTTTCTCAGAATCCAAATTGCACGGACGGGATATGCTTTTCGGTTAAGAATTTGTTGTGTCTTTTCTTTAGAAGTTTTTCAAATATTTTACTGATCGCGGGAAGAAGGAATATTGGTCTGTGACTTTTTGGAGAACTTAAATCTTTTCCTGGTTTGTGGATTGGTATTATCTCTGCATGTCTCCAGGTCGTAGGAAAGTAACCTATTCTTAGTGCTGCATTGAATACTGCCCAAATATATGTTCTTGCTTTCTTTGGCATTTCTTTTAAGATCTTGTTTGTAATTTGATCATGACCAGCTGATTTGTTCGGACCGAGGGCTTTTATTTGTTGCCCTATTTCTTTGGGAGAAATGAATTTTATTGGAAGATCAGCAGTGAATTCGGTTTTTCGTATTTCTTCAACGATGTTGTCGTTAAATTTTATGAATTTAATACGATTGTTAACAAAAGAAGATGCAAACTGAGTTGATAATAATTCTACTTTATTCATATCAGACTCTGCCATACTTATTTGATCCGTTAATGGCGGTATGTTTTGTTTTTCACTTGATAAGCGTTTCACTGCTATCCATTGCGCTCGAGAGGCAGGATGAATTTGGGCCAGAGAGGAATGAAAATTTGTATACCGAAATGTTTCTAGATGTTCGTGAATTAGTCTCCCTTGTCGGTTGATACTTCTTTTAGTTTCTTCTGAGCGGTATTTTGCCATGACCGTATAAAAAGCCTTTTCCTTTTTATTAGGTTTTGTATAAAACCTAGTATTTGTTTATTTTTCATTGTGAAGTCGCGATTTGTTGTTAAGTACGAGTTACTTACAGAATCTTCAATTATTGATGTCAGGTTGGTTATTAACATGTCAATTTTTTCACTAGAATCTAGATGGGTGGATATGTTCAATTTTTTTGTCATAAGTGTTCGGAATTTTACCCAATTTACTGCTCCCTTAATCATTTGAGACCTATTAATCATGTTACGTCGAATGAAAATGGTAGACGGGACCGGGATTCGAACCCGGGACCTTGAGCTTTACGCGCTCATGCGCTTACCGACTGCGCCATCCCGTTCGCTTCTCGGGTCCGTCTATCATTCTCATTCAACTTGTGAAACCCAAAGACCTCTGAGGTGGTCTCGTAGAGACTAGATTCCTCATCTGAGGCGACTCCCATAGGAAGTACTTTATTTGGGTAGCATTTTCCATTTCTGGTTCACAAACATAGAAATCTCTTAGATTGCGGTGAACCTCACCGCCAGGTAACAGATTAATCATGTTACGTCGAATGAAAATGGTAGACGGGACCGGGATTCGAACCCGGGACCTTGAGCTCTACGCGCTCATGCGCTTACCGACTGCGCCATCCCGTTCGCTTCTCGGGTCCGTCCATCATTCTCATTCAACTTGTGAAACCCAAAGACTTCTGAGGTGGTCTCGTAGAGACCCGGTCGAATCCCGGTCCCGTCTACCATTTTCATTCGACGTAACATGATTAATCTGTTACCTGGCGGTGAGGTTCACCGCAATCTAAGAGATTTCTATATTTGAGACCTATTTGGCTTGGGTAGAATATTAGCGTTAGATGTGACTATAACTGGCGCATGATCAGAATTTAACTCTGGTAGTGTGTGTTAAAATATTTGTCCATTAAAGTTTTTTGAAGGCACTAAGTCCAATATATCAGGATTGAATTTCTTGTTATATGGATAATGAGTTGGTAAATTTGGAGAATGTATTATGATATTATGTGACATTGTTAGTACTTTCAATTTTTTGCCTGCTTTATTGGGTGATTTACAACCCCAGCTGGTGTGTTTTGCAGAGATCTCCACATACTTGCACAAGGTTTTGGCCCGATAGATGCTGTAGTATATATTATTTTCGTTAAATTGTTTGCTAGAGGGGTCTGTAAATATATTTGATAGTTATATTTGGTGCATTTTCCTGATTTACAGTTATTCCTATAGCTTCTACTTGAGTATTTGAAAATTTTTGAATTTGATAATGATGTAAGGAAGAGCGAATTATAATAGCTACACCTCCCGAAGGTTTAGTGCTTAGTCTGTCTTTTTGATAAATATTATACCCTATTATTTTGAACTTTTTTGAGGCATTTAGGTGTGTTTCTGACACATACGCTATATCAATGTTATAATATTTTATGAAGTGTGTGAATTCTTCTTTCTGTCTTATTAGACCATTTGCATTTAAGTTTAATAAAATTAAATTTGTTTTATTTGAAACATTACCTGCTATTAGGGGTAAGATTGCTTGAATAGTGGATTGTATTATTGTTTGGATCTGAGGCATAATTGCTTTAATGACTTCTGTAATGATTTCTCTAACTAAATCTTCCTTGTTTAGTGACATTACGCTGAGTAATTTGATGTTTTGCCTTGGCTAGCTACCTGAGCGTACGAGGTATCGCTGCGTTGAGGTGGCCTCGCTTGACGGTGGTCTGGTAATGGAGGGCATTCAGTTGTGAATTTGGGAGGTTTAGATCTAATGGTGTCAGGGTTTTGTGAAATTAGAGAGGGAGGTATTCGGTTTAATCTTAAAGCTGGACATTTCTTAAAATTTGCTGAGTGCATTCCTAAGCAATTTACACATCTTGGAGGTGTATCACTAGATTTGGAACATTTTGAGAAATAGTGATATTCTAAACACTTAACACATCTGGGCACTCTATTACATTTGTTGTGGGAGTAACCATAACGCTGGCAGTTTTTGCATTGAATGGGATTTTTAGGCTTATTCCGATGTTCCACTTTGACCACGGCGTAAAACCGTTTTTCAAGTTTGAATAACTCTGTGATGTCTGCGTTATTTTCAACCTGAATAGCACATAATGGAATAGAAATATTATTTTTATAAAGTCTAAAAGTTTTCATTACTGGGTAATTTAAGAATTTTAGTTCTGACGTAACCTCGTCTTCCTCGTAGTCCGTTGGGATACCCCTTATTATAACTTCTCTAGTTTTTTGTGTTGGGTCTTTAAAGGAATTGAACTCTATTTGTTCTTTCCTACAAAAAGGTATAATTTTTCTGAAATCTTGAATAGTTGATGGTCTTATTTTAACTGATTTATTAAATAATTTGGTATCAAAATTCATATTAGTAATCTCTTTATAGTTTTCCACATTATGAATGAAAATTGGGGGAATAACTGTTCTGGGGTAATTCCGGTCAGAGTATTCAAACTTTCAGAATCCAGAAGAGGATAGTTCGGATAATTTGTAAATCTCACCCCCGAAACTCTTGTAAACCTTTATTCAAGGAATTAAATATCTTAACACTTCCCTGCATTTATATTTATGAAAC
>NNCF01126140.1:1100717-1139959 GCA_002313205.1 Laupala kohalensis
CTATTAGTATTATAACTCGCAGCTAACTTTTTATCTTATCTAGGAATTTTTGCTGAAATTTTTGAATCCGCCTCTGCCTTAGGGCACTTGATCGGAATTGATGGGATGGTCCCTTGCTTGCTTCCGGAGAGTAAATTAGTTTTTTTTCCTCCACGTGGTCATACGCAGTTTGTACTGTTTTTTTGACAATAAATTTATTTCTCTTGATTTTCCTGCACTTCATTTGACACATAATTTAACAATGCATATTTATTAGCGGTTGGATTGTTTTCAACAACGATTTCCTCCATATTTGAATTATTACTAAGTAATTGTTTTGCACTATCTGTATTTTGACGTTTACTCTGGTTATTTAAGTCTTCGTAATTTTTTCTTCTTCTCTTTGTACCGAACTCCACTGCAGTGTCTGCTGGCGCGCCATACCTGTTAAAAGTTTGTGGTTGCGATAAGGTTTCTTCTGTGTTGTCTCCTTGGTTGTACAAGACGTCCATGGCCTTGCGTATTACTTCGCCTGCATTACACAGATCTTGGATTTGGGTCGACTTTGCATGTTGAAGATGATTATCCTCTCCTATATGACTACTATCACTCCTAATCATGGAGGCTTCAACAACCGCACCCGATACGGGGCAGCTGTCTGTTTCACACCAGCTACCACTAGCAATTTCTATTCAGTACTTCGATTCCCGCACAATTTAATTAAAAGAAAAACACTTTAAGATTCTTCTAATAAATGCTCTCACAGTCGAACACTTAATAATAGTATATCACAAGTTCATTGAATGACTTGACCACTCATATAAAGCGTAGCAAGTTTCACGAGTTCACAGGGCAGAGGAAAAAGGTGTTATCGCTTCCGCTGCTCCGAAGGAACTGTTCTCTCCTACTGGACCATATAGAAACACAAAGTAGAAACATATCGGTTCCTTTAAACCAACAAAATTGATTTTTTTGACGCTAGTTGGCTCNACCATGTAGAAACACAAAGTAGAAACATATCGGTTCCTTTAAACCAACAAAATTGATTTTTTTGACGCTAGTTGGCTCCAGGAACATCGGGGAGGTTGGTAGAACCAGATGTGGATCTGAGAAGCGTGGCAGAGTTCCCAAGCATCATAGAAACAAAGCTGAGCAAAAGATGATCTGACTTTGATTTTCAATTTGCTACATCAAGAAGTAACTTATGGGCAGACATAATGACAGTACAACATAGTATTTCCATGAGACAGAGATTATATTTACGATCAGGGGATGGTTGTTTCCCGAGTTCTATTTGTTTTGTTAGATACGTGTTCACTGATTAATAGGCTTGTATCTGCAAACTGTTTACTAATTAGTAGGCATGTAGCTAACTTTTGCGCTAATAGAGAAGCATCTACTATCTGATGCTCTGTAAAGTAAATACGCACATATTAGTTCAAAGTTTTCTTAGTTAAAGGTATTGCAATGAAAATTGAGAAACATTTTTGAAATATTTATCATTAATCTTGAAAACTCTATTTTCACATCGTCCATTGCATTAACTCCCAACTTCGAAATAGTGTATTTGAAACTAAACAAACAAGTTGTTCTTTGCTGATATATTTTATACATTACAAACATATATTATACAAGAAGTAATACGATCGATGCACATAGACAATTAAAATGTCATTTTCCCTTCCCACTTATCAATCTGCGGAACAATCAGACCAGCTAGTTTCGTGATTTGTTATGATGTGAAATACAACAGTAATGCTTGTAGCATGCACTTATCGGTAAGTGTTTGAAGAACCTGGAAAGTTGTTTTCCATTTTCTTAAATGATGATGATCGCCAAATCATATTTACCGACCGTCATCATTGAGTGCACGTAGCAGTAAAATGAGGGATATCAGGTGGCCGATTGGTTTGTGTTTACAGCACTGCTGTCTGCGACTGTGGCCAGTGCCGGTGGCGCAGCGGCCGGTGGAGGTTTGTACTTCCCGCTGGCGGAGTTGGCTTTGCGCGTGCCGCCTCAGGTGCCAGCGGGGGCACATCTTCTTCGGGTACCGGTCGCGCGGCGCCACGCCTCCACCCCCGCGACTGCCTCTGATCCCACGCTTGAGCCTACAGAGGGCACTGCGGAAAACGAGGTCAGTGCTAACTTATGTAACCGGAAATCCTATTCCAACGCGTAGAAAATTATGCTTTTAAAATTATTTAAGTTTTTTAACATTGCGCATAACACATCTAAACCAATTCACATCCCAATATAGTAGTGCAAACAATTATTTACTCCTATACAATCATTTGTATACAACAATCAAGGAAATATTTATTTTTCTCGTATTTTTCATTAATTTTTATGCTAATGTATATAGCTTACCTTTGATTTCCTTGTTGTTTCATTTTTGTTCTTAAATATAATATTTTCTTTCTTATTCGATCCTCCTTTCGGAACTGTTTATTCCACGCAATTATACATTGTTGTCTGTTAAATGATCACCTTCTCATAATTATGACCCTTGGGATTACCAAATTCAGCTAATAACCCGCTAAATATAGGTTTTGAACACCTAAAGCCAAATGTTTCCCCAATGATGGACTACTTCCCGAGGATCATTTTCACAAAAGTCTCTAAGAATCCCCCTAGAACTAACCTCTCAGTCCCCCTAAAAAAAGTTGTAAAATGTGAACATTTACGGAAATTCATTATCTCTATTACTGAAAATCTGATCGAGTTCAAATATTTTTTGTTTTGTTTATTATTACATTGGCTACAATATTAATTATCTCTGAAGTTGTGTTCGAAATTTTTTGTGTCTGTTCTGTTTAATTTTTTTGCTCAGACTCACACCCGCTTTGATATTGATGTTTTCCAATGTCCCTAGTGACCAAATATCGTCCTTTCCTCCATAGCGGGTAATAAAATAAAATTTACGAAAAATTGAACAAAACTTCAAAACGTGTTCAAGATCATTTTAAATGTAATTTTGACTTCTGATTCGTTCTTATCGTACGAACATTATGCGGAAACGATTCCAAGGTATCCCCAGTAGCTTGAAAACTATTATTAGGTCAATTTTGGAAAACCACCCCTAAGAGGGTGATCAAATCAAAATTTTCGAGCTTCCTTTGGTTCAAATTGTTTAAATTTTTTCAAAGACTAATTGTACCGACAGACAAATTTGTATCACAATATGCCACATATTTTCATTTGTCGCAAGCACTATGACTGCGTACGTGGTGACTAGACGGTCATGACGCATGTTACATTTTCTTGCTTACATCCCTCTCCCAGGCGTTAGTATCTCACATAAATACATGCAAATTGGTATCATTATATTAACAAAACCATTTTCTAGAACTTTTACTTTTTTAAGATTTTCCGTATAATTTCACATATAAGACAAATTTCACCAAAAACAAAAATGTCGATGTGAAAAATAGTTTTTTTCCAAAGATTTTCTATAATTGATGCAAAACTATTCTTTTTATCGCAAATACGAAGACAATTAATATTGTAGCCTGTGTAATAATAAATAAAACAGAAAGCAGAAAGGGGTTGGGGGAGAGTTGTTCCAAGAGGATTCTAAGAGACTTTGGTGAAAATGTTTTACGTCAATTTTCTCTCAAAATCGATGTTTTTGACCGTCATTGGTTGGACTATAATATGTTCTAATGGAATTTTCATAAGTTTTAATGGTTCGTCATCGCATAGATTTCGACAACTATCAGGAAATGAGATAATTTTAGTTCCTGAGCAATATATTGAAAGGGACCATGAAGTTACAAAAAATATTCTTACAATAGAATTGCTGTCAAAATCTAAATGATTAATTTCATTTTATAAAACAATATGCGTATATTATTGTATAAAACAGGTGGCGTATAGTGTACGTCACGGTACGGGAGATGGCACTGTTCTGGCCGTGAATTCCAGCACAGGAGAACTTCGTCTTGCAGATGCTGTGGCCAGGCGGAGTAAGTGTTACCGTATAATTATTAGATTGGTATTCTTATCTCTTTTTCTATAGTGTGAACTTTATTAGTACACAAATATTAAATTAAATAATAGATGAAGAGTGTTTTACTGAATGTTAAGAATGACAACAAATATCTCGTTTTTTTGCGTTGACGATCTCGCATGGGCAGAGTTGGTATATTAACTAATTAATGTGTTATCTCCCATAATTAATTTCAGAAAGGGAGTAGTGATGATAATAATACACAATTCAATCTTTTCACGTTGATTTGTTTTCCTTTACCAACAATTCATTTGTGAAAATATTGTTGTTAAATGTAGTTTGAGTGACTAAGAGTCTTATACGTACATTGAATCAAAGAGAATTACAGTCAAAAAATTAAAAAAAGGAACGGTCAAAAATTATCATTTTTTAAGAATGAAGACACAACATAAAAATAAATTGAGTATTTTTTCAGCTCCGTACNAAATTATCATTTTTTAAGAATGAAGACACAACATAAAAATAAATTGAGTATTTTTTCAGCTCCGTACACTAAGAGGACGATTAAAGAAATTGCAGGCATTAAAGGAGCAGGTTGTATGGGTTGTCGGACTTTGATAAACGAGGGAACAGGAACCGATCAATACATACTATCAATATATATTTTGATCTGAGAATTTACACCCATTTAATCAGAACATTGAAATTAATTCAAATTAAATTCTGAATAATCAATTCATTCAAATTATTTGAGGCTTCTTAATTCCAATTTTTTTGTTTCAGAAGCAAATTTTGCTCAGTGGTTGTATTTGTTTTTTCAACTTATGAATATTTTAGTCGGTTCTCGATAGCTTTCTTACGGTCTCGGGTGATTGAAGTGGAGGTTCATGAGAATAATATGCTAGAAAACGTGTTATTTATTAGTCCTCTGGTAAAATACTTATATCAGTTAAATGTACATTTGTCTCAAAATTTTATTAAGTTGCATTGTTCTCAAGATGTTCTAATTCAACTGAGTCTATTATTTTGACTTGAAGAGCAATGGTGTATCAACTGTCATTTAAACATTGCAACTCTCTTGCCAAGCCCTTGTACTTCACGTGGTATGGTATTTGTCTCAATTTCAGTCACATTTGTTCCTCCATGAGTGGGTGACACAGAACATCTCTTCATAAATGTTCAAGTTTGTAAAATTAAAATTTTTGAATGAAAACATACTTATTAAATTTTAGTTTTAAAAAATATTATGTTCTAATTTGGTAATAAACAAATTTCTTTACAAAGGAATCACTCTTATTTTACTATGGATAATTAACAAATTCCTTTACATAAATTAAACTTTATTTTGGTTCGTTAACATTAGAATGTTTTACTAAATCGTACACGATTATGACTCGAAGTGCGAACGGCATAACTAGCAAGTTCCTTAAAGTTGAATACCAGTATATTGTAAGCACATACAACGGCAAATACAGGGCAAAATCACAGGCGAACGGACCTACATCCCCGCCAAAACTACGCTCCATTGTAACTATATAGTAAAAAGCAAATAAAGCCCTTTTCAATTCAATTCAATGGAATCACTCAAAATAAATTACCTTCAAAAATGTTCTGTTGATATTTTATTTTAAATTAACTCTAATTAACGACAATTGAGTAAACTATGATTATCATTTTTTTAACTCAAGGAAAAATCCATAATGATAAAAATTTGCACTGTTTATACAATATATTAATTTATATCCTACTCACAACAAAGCAGTATAATAAGTTCAGAATACGAGTCTTAGTGCAAGAAGTTGTGAACGATAGTAAATAATCTTTCTTGTGTATTTTGTGGAGGAATGTCTCCGACAGAATTCTTGTTTTGTCAGGTGAAGCGCTGGTGAGCGCCGTGACGCTGGTTGCGTCAGAACCAGGGGCACCTGCAGCAGAGCTGCGTCTCAATGTAACGTTGCTACCTGACAACGACGCCGAGACCTTCGACTGCGACACTATGGTGAAGGTTAAGATCTTTTACTTCATCTTCTAGAATTACGTCTATGCCTCCTCATTAAACGTTTCTCGCTTGCAAAATTGTTCTCATATTCTGCTATCCTCTTGTGCTGTTTTCCACATCCTTCCCATCTCCCTTTTTATTTTTACATTCCTCCCTTCCTCTCCAATTACCTTTCTACGATTGCGAATTTCTTTATTCCACTTCACTCGACAGACGTATTGAAAGGACAGCTTTTCATTATTTCTGCCTCATTCAATGAGGAGTCAAAAAACTTTATCAGTGAAATCAATGTCATGAGTATAACTTTATAATGTCGTAAGCAACAAAAAATAATATACATAAAATAAATGATCTATTTTATTCTTCAGTCATGCAAACACCAGTTTGTGAATGTTCACAAATATTTTATTAAGTTATCCGTCATTTTTTATATTATTTTTTTTTCAATTTCATTTACTTTCGCCGTTTAACTTAGCCATTTTGCCTCCAACATTATCATTGCAAGGTTTCTTGTTCAGATGTCTGCTGTCCTTTTTCTATGTATCATCCTTGTTCAAAATATCTTTAATTAGTTCCATTTGCGTGTCATTCAAAAATTCTATGATCGATTTTTCATTTCTTTGCATGTTTTGAAGTGAAATGATCGATGTTATCATTTACAGGATCTTTGCTTCTGGCCGGCTGCAATATACCAGATTCCAGAGAACCGACCCCCAACGCTCCTAGGTCCACTTGGACCAAGATATTTATCAGATATTTGTCCTCAGTATACTTTGTTGTATACACTAGATCATGAAAATGGTAAGTTATTTTCAGATGATAATCCATTTTACTAGTACAGCAGTCATTTTATAACAGACAGCGTGAAATATATTGATTTTTATTTCATTTACCTTGTCTACGTATAATTGTTCTTCATTAATGCTATTATCGTGAAAAGAGAATTGATAGAAAACAAAATCATAATAGATAGACAACTTTTTTAATTACTCACGAACAATATGATTCCGTTGTGTATTTTGTACATTTCTATTCACCAAATCGATGAATTTTTAATTATAGATTGTTTACAGCTGAACTAACGGCAAATTCCATAGTATTTTAATTCTATATTCCGTATTAAGGAATAAATAGCCTAAGTCTTTTATTTAAAATTAGGTTTTACTTGTTACAAGTAATGATAAGTACAAAGACATGTTGACTTCTTTTCATTTATATTATGTGAACAATTTATCATCCAAATGTTATTATTTTAAAACAATTATTCTTTATTTATTTATTTTTGCCTATTCATTAATGTATTACGCCTATTTGAGTAATTATTTACCTATTTATTTTTATTTAACTCTTGTTTTATTTATTTATTTATAGTTAGAAAAGAATTTCAAATCTTTTCCTTTTCTGATTCAATTATTGAGAAATGTAAATTTCTCATTCTTGTAAATTGACAAATAGCAGAAGATTAAAAAGTGGTAACGAAAAAAATCATATAAACTCTATTTATCGAATAAATGTTTCAGAGATATATAAATATTTTTATAATATTTATTTACGACTGATTTTATTTTACGTCATTTATATTTTATGTAATTCTCAAAAGCTGACACAAATATTTCCTCCCTCCATTTCCTATTTTTCTTAAATATCATAAAATGCATAAAGTTTGAATGTCACGACTAAGCTTAAATAAATTGCATTTATATTAATAAAGTTTATTAAAACACCAGTCCTCTTTGTTGCATTCCAAAAACAATTGTGTAGGAAATGAAGGGTACCAAAAAATTTCGAGGACAAGAATAGGCAGATTTTTTTAAAACTTCACGTATGTTGAGGAAGTGAATTTGCAATTACAGATATTTATTCATATGCTCAAGTATTATCTTTGATTATTTTATTCAGATACAAAAAAAGTCACTTAATATATTTTGTATTTTCAATGAACTTTAGGAAAGAGGAAAATGAAGTAGTTTTGTTTTACTCGCACTCTCAGATCACATCTAGTTTTTGAAGATTTTTTCAATACATAAAAAAATTAATAAAGATACATTTTTCTGCAAACATATAAATTGAGGCATTATAATTTTTCTGCAAACATATATCATTTCAATAAGTCATGAAACGAATTAATAAATGTTATAATTATTTCTGTGCATCAAAATGTCCATGAATCAAATATGTTTGTATTTTTATTAGAACAACTTTTCCGGAGTGAATAATAAATCTGTTGTTAACATCGGTTCTCTGCGAAGGGAGTTCCACATCCATGATGCTGGAGGCTGTGGAGGTGGCGGAAGGAGCTCGGGAACCCTGGCTCTTGCGTACGCGACAATCCTTGGATCGTGAAACTGCTCCTCCCAGCGGCATGCTTCGAGTCCGCGCTTCGTGTCTCGCCACGTTCAATCCCGGCTCATCGAGTACCTCCACTTCCGAAGGGACAGCGAGTCCTTCCACATCCGGGACGACCGGCGTCATTCCCTCTGTTCCCCCGATGGCTGCAACCACTGAAGTCATTGTCGTGGTGCTGGATGAAGACGATTCGCCATTGCAGCTGCAAGAGCATCCGGAAATGAATGTCTATCTCAACAATTCTCGCCTCACAAGAGTGAGTCATACATTACACCTGGTAATCTTTAGATATTGCAAAGAGAATCGAGTCTTCTACAAATGCTAAGGAACTGCATAAGTGCTCTAATAATATACAATCACTGTAAATAAAAATTTATGGTTTTTACGAAAATATTTCATTGTTCAGATGAAAGCAACTGAAATAAAATTTTTAGTTGACAGCCTCTTAATACATATGGATACCCAATGAAGTGTTCTTGATTTGCTAAGCAAGAATTATATTAATTAAAGAGAAATGCACGAAGATCTAACTTCACCTAAATAAACTATTTTAATTTGTACAAGGAAATTTTATTCCACTAAAGAAAATTATTATCTATATGTTTAATAAAATAAACAGATTATTGTATAATAATTTTAATGTGGAGTCCTGTGTTTTGTTCTCAAGAAAAACATTTTATCCGAAAAGTCACTGAAGCTAAGAAACTTTTCTAGTTAATTTACCAAAATACAACTATGGACAATTTTCTAAAGTAATTAATTAATAACTTTTACTATCAAGCACGCGAAATGTTAGTGCTCCTTTTTTTTAAAACTAGGAATCTTCCCCTGTCAACAAATATTTCCCAATTTTACGTGCATCGATCACAAGTAAATTCTACCATAAGTACGGAATAATAAAAAAACTCATCTGTTCAGTCAGAATCGGTGCACACAGACTGACGGACGTTATGCCAACAACCACTTTTTCAGCGACCATCAAAACGGCTATTTCCGTTAAAATCTCGCGATCGAATTTTTCACGATTTCAACACTTTCTATATACTATTCAACAATTTTTACTACTTATATGAATAAACAAAATAGGAAATTAACTCAAGATTCTCCATAATAAAGTCGTGGATTGCTAATATCCACATATTGTCGATGTTTGACAGATTCTTGGAGCCTAACTGGGGCGAAGCTTCAAAATGTGTCTTGGAACGAAACCCACAAGTGAGCTTCCTGGAGCAAAACCCCAATGGAGGTCTAACACTCAGAGAGCGAAGCGAATCGATCAAATGAAACAAAATGAAAAACAAATAACGAATATCAAGATCTAATAAAAGTAGTTTTTGGCATATTTTTCAACTGAATGTTTTATTATTTTAAGTTACGAGTAAATGCTTATAGTCAGCCGTGGCTGCAGTAATAGATAATATTAAACACACTCTTTTTAAACTGTTGTTTTAATACAATTCATGTTCATTTTTGAGCTGTACTTAGCGCTAATAACGAATACTTATACAATACAATAATGAATACGACGATGGGTGATGTCTATTAGTACAATATTAGCTTTCCACTCTTCTGATTACCATGCCAATGTCCATATAAACATGCATGGGAAGAATAAATCTTATATTTTGACACTGAAAATTTTACATTTTTTTACATGGAAATAAATGAAGCGACTCAAAAATTTAATATGAAGCGAAGAGACGCATTGGGTAATTACTTGAAATATGAAGAAATACATCAAATCGATGGACTGAAATGGAATAAATATGTATCACGTAGTACTTAGTGATTCTTCTTGAAAGTATAGGTATAATAAAATAATGTCTCATTAATGCTCAACTACATTAGGATACTGCTTCAAATGACATTGTATAACTAAAGTTTATATTAAATATACTACATAACAACAGAAAACTGAAGCGAAAAATACAAAAAAGTGACAAAAAGATAGAGTAATCTAAAATAGATGGTATATCAAGCATATATATCAGCGAATATTTCATTAATAACTACTAACACATTTCCTTAATCAACTTTCTCGGAGCTCGCATTAATATGTAACATAGTTAACATTCTATTTATATAATTTATTTTTCGTAATATTATAATGAAAACTGAGAAAGTATGTGCAATGGTTTTCTACCAGTTTGATATTGTATTGTACGCTACATAAAACAAAATTTGATTATATGAACATTTGAGACAAGTGCTGGAAGGAAAAAAGAAATATATTATTTGCTTACAACTAAACACTATAAAACGGTAGCATGTAGCTTGCCGAAAAATAGAACATATCCGTTAAATAGATTTCCTGTCAGTCCTTTCAGTAAGACAAAATTGTCATGAGTCTGATGTTCGCAGGGAACGTTCGTAGATGGGCCTGCCTTGTCTTTCACCGATGCTGATACTTTGGAGCCCAACAGCTACACTTTCACTCTACTCGACGATGATGCTGGACTCTTCCTGCTGCCAGAGTGTGCTCAGGATCAAGCGGAACACTTGGGTAGAGAGATGACTTCTATTTCTTGTCGTAAGTATTCACCAATATTTGAAACACGAAAAAAGCATCAATGATGTATTCACTCTGCCAAGGAAATCACATTGAAAACAATTCTCTTCATTATCAATATGCACAAAATATCAGAACAATAACATCAGATTTTTTGCTACGTAACGTTTTATTAAGTCTAGGGGTTGGGGTTTCCCGAGTCAAATGTACCTGTCTGTGTACCTCTCTCTCTCTCTGATGTGGTGGCCGCATCAGCTACTCCTCCCATTTTCAAGAGATGACACTGCTCACACCTTCCTCTGTTTACACAAATGAAAATAGACCAGATTTTCATTTATTTACTCTTACAATACAATACTCTTTTTCCAGGCTTTGGACTTACTAAATAAATAAAATTTTATCCATACTTACGTCGATTCAATATGGGCTTTAACATACAATTCTCCATTGCACAACATTTACGTCTAAATCCAGCGCTGAGGCGACCCATCACTTCCTTCTGTCACCATCGTCGAAAGCCCTTACTGATTTTAAATCGTTATTTCTTCCTTTCACTCTCTCTCTCTCTCTCTCTCTCTCTCTTAAAAAAGATCTTTTATATTCAAATCGTCAAGAATGATTTCCTTTTTACAAGTTTTTATTCAACTTCACCTCTTAGTTAGTATGTTTGGGCCAAATCTTGCATCTGAATTTTTAACCAGTTCCCCTCAACCTATTGAACTGAAATTAGGAACACATAAACCATATGACAATGCAATATTATGATGTCTATTTGAAATAAAACATTTAAAAAAGGTTTTATACGATGACTTTATTCCGAGATAACTCGCGGCGAATTATTTCCGGAAAGCTTCCCCTGAAATACAATTTGGCTCTCTCATACGAGTAAGTGTAACGCATTGCATAACCTACGCTTTTTGTTTTAACTTCTTATCTTATCATTACGTTCGTTTCTCAAAAGATTTTTATGCTATCGGAAGGTGTGCTATCGTAAATAAAATACATACTTTGGCAAGTACTTACTTAGCAAGTCCAGTGAAATAAGTTGGTATCCACTTTTATGAACATTTCGCCAGACAAGCTTTTTGAAAACAAATAATTGAACATAAAATATTAAATCATTTTCAGCGATAAAGATAGTAATACGTTTATTTTATTAGAATCTACCAATGTGAAATATGTATGGAGGTATTAGCATTTGACATTGTATTACTTTAATAAAAACCTTAACTTATTTTATTCGTTTTAGTTCATCGCTTAAATAAAAGTTTGTTTTTAAAAAGGTTTTTTATTTATTATTTTATTATACAGTATACAGATTTAAGCTGTTTATATGCGAATATTATAATTCATAATATTACAATTAGATGATGTATTTCCTTCATACAGGCATAGAAGCTGCTAAGACTGATGACCTTCCACAGGACCCCTATACATTCGTGATGCAAGCGAATGATACGTCTCTGATGTCAGGTGTTGTTCCATTCAGTCACGTAAGTATCAGTAAGTTATTCCAATAAACTAATTTCGTTGAATTGAATTCCAGTTTTTCTGTTCCTAACTGAATGAAATTAACATATCACAATTACTGATTATAATTTATTTCTTTTAACGAACCTGAACATTCTTCTTTCTTTGACTTCCATCTTTTTATTGCTTTTCTTAGCATTTGTTTTTCGAGAAAAGTTTCTTCTATTTTGAAGACATTCATTTTTTATAACTTTTCCGCAGTTCAAGTTGTCTTTCAGTCAGTGTATCAAGCGGCAAAATCGTAAATTATATTATACGTACATACATTATTAATTTGTGTAAAAGGATTAGAAATTTTAAAACTTTTATCAATACTGACCAATCTATTTAGCTTACAATATTTCAATACCAAAATTGAATTATTTCAGTTATGTTAACATACTCTGAACTAAACAAATTATTATTATTGCTTAATTACACTGAGATGCGATCTGTACGTTTATAATATCTGCAAAAGAAAAGAGTATTTCCGTAGAACTATGAGCGAGGAAGATATTATGAGTATTTACCATGTTAAAGAGCAGAACACTTTTATTATACTATTCGGTAAAATAGACATATATTTACGGAACTTTCTAGATTGATGTGAAGGTAAATATCCACTCTGGCCCGGCTCCTTCTGAATCAACAATGATGAAAATGAAAATGTCTTTAGCTATGACTGAAATGCCTACTTCTGAAACGATGTCCACGGAAATGATGACGTCAACGATGACATCACTTCCTCCTCCTGTCTACCCCCAAAAGGCGAAGGTAAGACAATCAAGTCAACATACCAAAACTTGATGATCAGCATTTCTCCTCATACATTTAGCTGTTCCTTCATAATGGACTACAGAACATAAACATGATATAGGGTAAGTCAAGAAAAGCGAACACCTCAAATGTCTCCTAGACAAAGATATAGAAATGTGGTTTTCACTTAGATAAGTCCTGGCATAAGGTAAGTAATCACTTGATGCATTTAAACGATTGATAGTTTATTAGCTGCAGGAATATTGACACACTTATTGATTTTTAGAATGGAACAATCTATTTTTTCAGTAGCACTTTGAAGTAAAGAAAAAACAATTTCGCTTTCATTGACTCTCTCCGTTCAATATTAAGAAAAACTTTCAAAAGTTTAAACATTGTAAAACTTTAAATTTTGCACCAAATTTTCTAATTATTCTGTCTTATAATTTGATATATTGAATTTCACTTTATCCATTATTAGTTCAATAGTTTTTTACATGCTCTTCTCACGAGAGATGTGATTTTTCTTCAAAATTAACTATTTTCTAACTAGATTAAAATCCTGGTTGTCATCAATGCAAAACGTGATATCATTAGTCCATTTTTTTTATTTTCATTTTCTGTACAAAGTTTACAAAGAATACGACGAGTTCTGAAGAGTCACTATTGAAATAAATTTTTAAAACCACGAAATAAAACTATTTTTTTGAATTAATAAATGAATGACGATGCATAGGTGTTGAGGACCGCCGCAGCTTACGCACGGGTGGTTCAACCGACCATCGATGTGGACGCCACCTCTTCCAGACAACCCGCCTTCAAGTTCTCCCTCGCAGCCGATGCTCACGGTTTACAACTACCCCTGGCCATCACAGCGCGGGGTGGCATTGTGTATGTGAGCGACGCAGCGTCACTACGCACCGCTGCTACGACTCTTATGTGAGTTGTCTGTGTTAGAACATAAACGCCATAAAGTTTCCGGCGCACCCTGACTCTTCAATCTTCAACCTATAAATAGATGTGGAAAACCAAACCATTGAGAATAATATTTCGACTTCCCAACATCTCCTCTTCAAATTTCTTCGCTCAAAGAATGGGGTTAAGTGAAACAGCAGGTCTGATGGCATCCCACATCATGAAATAAAACACCATGTATAATGTATTACGAAATGAAGTTTAAAAATGTCGACAAGTATGAACAACTTGGTTTTGAATGCGGAAAAGATGTGTTTTACGAGTTTGCGATGAGATGTGTCTCAGTATTTATTATACTACAATTTCATTGTATACTTTCTTCCGTATCCCTGTAGCAAAAAAGTAGGTAAACAAAGACTATGTCAATAGCGTATCGGTGAGTTATTAAACAGTTACTCCCTAACGGTCAATACTTAACACACCTTTATACACATGTTTAATAGCAGGTAAAGATCACTGTGTTGCATTTCTTTGAAGGAATTAAAAGAACAGCCTACGATCTTGGGAAACTTGAGTCACAATAAAGAAAAGCAATGAATGATTCGGTTGTTACGCCGATGGATATCCTACTTTAAGGTCGATCTGATACAACGACTTATGATCATAATCGATATACGAGAAGTTAAAAAATCCTGTCTCCCGTGACGAATTTGTGTTCTGAAGATGTTTTCTAAAAAGTCATTCCAATACACGTGCAATACATGATACGTAATTAGAAAAAGGATATGTTTTGTTTTTCAATCTGTAATTTTTCTGGAGTACTTTATATGTGAGTAATACATTTTCATGAATAGCATTATTCGAGTGTTTTACCCTCTAAAGTAAATGTTTGGAAACCTTTTCGCCATCTTTTCATCAATAGGGCCACCACTGATGATGGCAGCCACGCGGCTCAAAAGACCTCATTAATTAATTAATAAAAAGGATAGTATAACTACTCCTTTATATCACAACGTAAATACTACCAACATCGAACCTCGTCAATTGAATTCTGCAGAACCCAATAAATCTTTCCAAAATCAAATCATGAGTTGGGTTCATGAGAATCCGATGACAAATATCTGCAATGATGCCACGTGTTATGTACATATGTCTCTCAAGATCTGATAAATAAAAATCAATATTCCAAAAAATTGTTATTTTGTTTCTTATAAAAACTTTCAAATAACAAAAATATTGCGCCCATCTTTGGTTCTGATTTACATCTCGAAGATAGTGCACAAAACATTTCTTTGTAAAAATAAACTACTCAAAATATACTACCACTTGCATCCGTTCTCTTTCTCTCAGATAAAGTACAGGTCCTATAGACGGCGTTGAATTTATACTCCAGCATTTGGAAATTTTTGTCTGAAAGTTTCGGAAAAAATCTTAAACTTAGCTCTTTTATGTATTTTAAGATTCTGATTACTATGAGAATAGTATTTCCTATCCCTGAAGTTCGAAATCGTTCGGGGGGGGGGGATTCAGTACTCCTTCATACATTATTAGTACAATAGGTTATTAAAAGAAAAGAAAATTATCATCCTTTAATATACTTTCTCCCTTTTTCTTTATATTTTGTAATGTTTAATAACTATAATTGTGCTAAAATTCTCATAACCTAATTCACATGTCCAATTCCTAGCGTTTACATAACTTCGTAAATTGTTTTCTCCATAAAAATGAATAATTTAATTATTTCAGATTGGATATTATGTGGAACCCAACCAGTGATAGTGGCAATGGAGGCTCAAGTAAAGTGGAGATAACTGTTGTTAATGCTTCTTCTATAGAGTGCATGTCCAGATCAAAAATAGATATGAGTGATTCCATGCAGAAGAACATGATGAACAGCAGCAATAAAACTTCAGATAAAAAGACTGATGACATGTCAAAAGACACAAAGAGCGATTCAATGAAAATGGATACAACAAAAATGAATGGTACAATGACCAAAAATTCAAAAGATGATCCTTCTATGAAGAAAGAGAGCATAGTTGACATGCCTATGAAAAATATGGACATTCCTCCAACATGTGCTTCCCAAAGCATGCCCAAAACATGTGTGTCTCTATGCGGAATCGGGTCCGGTACAAAAGCAGGAGCAAAGTAAGTTATTATTTCATCAGATAGACGTGACAGCGTGTATTTTGAAATTTCTTAAATAATTTTCCCGATTTTTTCCCATTTTTGCATATTTTTTTGACAATATCAAGATTTAATGTTCAACATATCTTCACAAACTTCGCATTCTCATCTCGTTTGTCAGTGTCGTAATCATTTCTGTGATTTTGTACATCAAGAGTTTTTCTTTTTGTTTTCTTTCTTTTTTCATAACTATTTTCCAGTTTTTTTTAATTGGACGAAATTATATTTTCTGTTTTTGAATATCAATGGGTATAATTTCAAATGGGTGTATCAATTTCCCTAGTATAACTTCTATTACGACCGAATGATAAATTGATATCTTTGATAATGTTGCTAAAGCTCCACAATTACCAAGTTCAATTCTATTACGACCGTTTAAATAGCTAAGTAAACTTTAAAATTATGTGTAAACAAAAATAACTGCGTAAAATTGGTTTCACTGTCGCTAGACTGTAAAACAATAAATAATATGTGATGTGACAGGAAAAGTTTAAAAAATTTCGATCACAACAGGGTTTAGGCTGGAATGTTATAGGGTTGGAATAGGTACCGGTAGCCACAATGAATCAGAAAATGTATGTGTTTGAGTTTAAAGTTTAATAGATACAAACGATGACAGAGTACATACCAATTACATAATTCCAGTTTTATTCTTGAGGTCCGTTAACGATAAAAAATTAAAAACTTTAATCAACAATTGGATATTATGTATCCATTAATTCACGATGTAATCTGCAAATTTGGAACAATTGTGATCCCTATTTTACACCACTAAATCAATGCTATGATAAGATCGTTGGATGATAGATGCTAGTAATTTGAGTCTGAGGACGAGTTCATGAGATTTGAAAAAATATAACTTGCCACCTATCCCCCAAATTGATTCCTATTACTGTTCTAATATACTTTTAAAAATTGAAATGAAAACTTTTTATTTGGTTTGAAGAAAAAATATTTTTATTTTGAAGATTTTTGTCAAACCTTTAAAACAAGGTCTGTCGATATTTAGCGTAGATACAACTACTTCTAGATAAAAATAAACTCGTGTCACAATTTTGTACCGACATCGACAAGAGTTTCAACCGAATTCGCCAACATTAACAACGTTTAAAAATCAGATTCCATTACACGGATATGAATGTACATAAAATGTTAACGACCGCATCAAAATATTGGTTCGAATTCTAAATAACCAAACAAATAAAACGACGCTATGATACCCCTTAACCTCGCAACATGTTACTAATTTCTCTCCATATCACAACATTCATTTCTTTATTTCAGGCCTACTGGTGGTTGCACGTGGATTATGACACGAGGATACTCCACGTGCTCTCCCGATGCTACGACGTGTCCGGACGGCACTTGCGATCCTTTGGAGGATCTCCATCCTGGCCTGTGTCCTCAAGACTGTAGCCTCATGCAGTCTAGTAAGTTTTCTTCCCAAAAATGTTGCCTATTCTCTCTCTTAAGCTCTGAAAGCGAATGTGGGCATACATGGACAAGCCACGCCACCTCATGACGTCCAAATGATCCCTTCTGATCCTGAAAAAAATCCCCTCACTGACTGCTGACTGCTGCTCATAAGTCGTTGCACAGTAATACCTTACCCCGTCCAAGCGGATATGCGAGCGAAAGGGCGACATCTCTCAGTATCTTCTGTCTCATGTTATAACGGAAAATCTGCAGCAGAGACGGTTGCCTCTATTTATATTTAACTCTATGGGCTAGGAGCCAATGGATTTTGNTTATGGGCGAGGAGCCAATGGATTTTGGACTGTTAGAAAATCCAACTGTACCCATCATGTCACTACATCCATTTCGTTTTCCCCACATTTGCGATTTCAGAGTGGCATCCTTCCATTGGAAGGTTAGCGTGACCGTGTACGCCCATCGCAAATGGTGCTTCCATTCCATGTTGGACTGTTTGGAAGTCCACCTGAATCCGTCACGCCACTAAATCCATTTCGTTTTACCCTCTCACAGTGCGATTTTGGCGTGGAATCGTTCCATTTGAAAGAATGGCGCAGCTGTGTGTGCCCACCATACCTGAAAAAAAAGTGGCACAGTAGCAGTGCACGAGTTGTTGTATGGAAAAAGGACTTTCATATAATCTTTCAATCATCTTAAATCGTTAACACATATCTTTCTGTGATTGTTTAGCGTTATTGAACGTCATTGGGAGTTCAAAGCGGTCGCGTCAGTGCTAAGTCACACTCGATTTTGCTGCGGAAAGGAGCGATTTCTCCGCTCCGCTTGCAAAGGCACACTTGCGGAACGCCAGCGGAGCGGGGGTAAGCGGGCAGTAGTAGGTGGACGTGAGTAGGGGAGGAAGGAACAAGGTCACTTCAGGACGAAAGCTAGCATTCTTCGCGCAAGTCTTGAACAGAGCATCAAAGCAACTGACCGCTACCTACACAACGCTTTTATTGTAAAACGCACAGCTACATGTAACAAAAATGTTTAAAGTAATATATATTTTTTCTGTGCAGTACTGTGTGACTATTTTCGTATTAAAACAATAGAATTAGACCCACTACACAGAACGTTGCGACTCGTGTTTGAGTCGTCGTTAGGTGATAACAAATTGTAACAAGAAACATGAACGTAGCAACACATTTTAATAAGCACAAAATATATCATAATCGTCCGTAAAAAGGTCGTAAGTTATCTATCTCATATATATATATATATATATATATATATATATATATATATATATATATATATATATATATAATATAAAAAATNTTGACCAATGTCTAACAACAAGGATTTACAAGCTTTAATTTAACTTCACGTGTTAGTTAGAATGTTACGAACTATCTTCTACGTTTTCTTTCTTTTAAATTGAATTTTGATCATCCGAAATGTTGGTTATCTGAACCATACCTACCAACATTATCGACGCTAAACTGTCGTTTGTTTGAGGCTCATTTTCTCTATCGGCAGCCAATGTGAATGCAACGAGAGGTATTGTGGGAGGTTCCGGCATTTGTACCTGCGACGCCACAGCTCGCTGTTCATGCTTTGCAGCAACTGCGCCGCCTCCACCCCATCAATCGACGGTCGCCGCTGCTCCACTCAACACGGATTGTCCCCACAAAGGTATGTACCTCTTGCGCATATAATAACGGAGTTTCTTTGCATACGTTTCTTACACATTATTTGAATGTATTGAAAATTCAAGAACGTTGTCTCAAATATCAGATTTTCTACAAACGTTTCAAATAGGATGTCCTAATATATATTCATTAAAGCATCCTTTATAAGGTAGATTCGCACTTTTCCAGATGAGGCAAATTAATTTGGGAATGAACGTCATTAAGTGATGTTATTGGCTTAATAACAAGAAAATTTTCATTTTTATGTATTATCTATGTATTTATTTGTTTTAAATCCTGGCGAGGATCGGGCCAACTCTTGTTGCACCGAACTGTGCACTATGTTTGATTGACCATGAATTGGGAAGGGGAAACGTTGGGTTGCCAGAAACAAAAGGTACTAAACGTATATTGTGTGAAGTGGGTCAGAAAACACTACTTGTAAATCTCGCCTTGTTCATTGAGAGGGATCTAACCAGCGGAGTTCAGCGGAATGATGGAATCAGAGACGCTACCGATAAATCACCTGCCATAAATCCGTCTTCTTATAAATATTTTGCGCAAATATATAATAATAATAATAAATTTTTATTTCGTAGATAGGTTCAAGCCATCAGGCCTGCTCTTCCGCCTTACCACCGTCAAAAAATAATACATGATAATAAAACATAAATAACAATACATACATAAATAACAATACATACATAATAACAATACATATATAAATAATAATACGTACATAAATATATTCATAAACATAAATTATACCACGAGGAGGACTAGAAAATTACTCTACTCCGGGGATCAAATTAGGGATCATCCCGGTATTAACCTTAAGCAATTGAGGAAATCCCAGAAAACAAATTTCAATTAGGATAACGGCTGAAGGCGGAACAAATATTAGATAATATACTACAAAGTGTGTGATACATAATAATGTAATAAAATGTTTGCAAAATACGTTTACAATATAATATTACAACTTATCGCCATGAATATTCCATTACATTTTAAATTACCAAACAAAAACTTACAAATTTATGACTTTAAATCTTCATAATATGTTTATCATAAATTATCAAATATTATTTTCTTAAATTTTCATAATAACATTAAACATATCTAAATTTATTATTATACAGTAGTAATAGTAACATATAACTTTTTTAATTATATTGAACTGCAGTTTAATATTAGGACTAACCAAATAAATTATATTGTTTAATACATATTTAATATATGCATCTACATATCCGAAAATATCTTACTCAGGGGAATTTTTGGTTGCTTCATTTTAGGAGGAACGTATTATGATTGATAATTTAATTGAAAAGATCTTGGGAGGGATGTGGGGGGATATGATTGAAGATATTATTACTAAAAATTTGAAACACATTTGTAGTTCTGAATTTCTATGAAACATTGTTCTTTAACTACACCAGATGTTTTGTTCATTGTGAATAAGTATAAAACTAATAGCAAAATAAATAATCATTGAACATTGTTTCTTGAATGAAATAATCATTTAAAGTCTCAAACATTGTGTTCTGCACAGGTGCTAACCCTTCATGCGGAGGTCTTTGTCAACTGTTTCTTATTCTCGTGAGCCTATGTATAATAGCAGGCGTAATTGCTATACTCTTATGGAGGTACAAGAAAAGGCACGGATCTCTTACATGCCCTTCGTGCCCAACATGTCCACCCTTGCCCTGCACCTGTCCTCCTCGCTGCTGCCAAGACTGCGTCTGCAAAAATGATGCTCTTTTTTCATGGTGAGTATTGGATCATCAATACCCGAGGTAACTCTCATGATGATACAGATTTCATAGCGGAAATGTATGATTTTGCTTATTCCTCTAACTATTTGTTACTATTTTCGAATAAACCAAAGGATTTACTAAAGTTAACACTAGATTTCGGGATTAAAGATAACCACGATTCGTCAATATCAATACTTACCTATGTATCTAGCAATTAAAAAAGAGAGATTCAAAACTAAGGTGCTGTAAATCAAATAAGAGAAGGAAATTATGTTCAATTGGAGAAAATAAGTTGTCATTCCTGAGTGTTGTTTCCTACTTATGGGTGAAAAGTAGGAGAGAAAAACTTAAGCATTTCTAGTATAATATTCACATTCAATGTACATCTGGACTGACTATATTAAACTGGAATTCTATAGCGTTTCAAGAAATGCTGTGTTCTTTAAAGCACAAAATAAATCGTATTTGTCCATCAAAACGTCGTAAGTCTTAAATTATTTACTTATCTTGGTTATATAATGGACGTTAATTGTAGAACTTATAGCGTTTCAGAAGCAAAAAGAAATAGGTCAATGTAATAAATAGATTCCCAAGATTTTTTTGCACCAGTGGTGAGTAACACAAATTCTGCGACTATACATTTTTAATAATGTAATCGTAAATTTCCCGGTTACTGTCCTCGGTCACAAATAGTGAAGGTTGGGTGCCAGCGCCAGGAGAACGGGAAAGGTTTCACCATCCACAAAAATAAACAATTCACAAACGAAAAAGTAATAATACAATGTACAAATAAATAAATACACTTAGTTACCGCATTGTTCTTAAGTCATTTTTTTCTGGATGTATCAGAACAAGTTATAGGTGACATATTTTACAGTTTTTCGAGCGATTTGATAGTTTCCAAACATTCTATTTTAATGGAGCAGAATAAAGTACTTCACTTCAACTCAGAAGCATGAACAATTTTTTAACATTCTACTTCCAACTTTGTTTACGAAATATCATTTTGATCATTTAGCGACAAAAACTTAACTAGTGCCATCAAATACGTCATCGCGAATGCCACGCAACAGTGCGCTACCTACAGTTATAACAACAAAAACACATTTTTCGTTACAATAACGTCAGAATAAAATCTTTGTTCTAGCTGCATAGCAATGGCAGTATAACGGGAGAGAGAAATCGTCTCACTGCAAACCCATTGAATCCATTGTACAACCCCCTTCTCAAGGGTATTTATTTCATCCCTAATGGGAGGATCATTGAGAGTAACTGAGTGCAGTACTCTCCATGCAGCTGCTCGATAAATGAGCAATTACGAATTGAAACAAACATTATCAAGTATGGGGTCAGCATCACTTAGAGAATTATTAGATAACTAAATTTACGAAATAAAGATATATCTAATTACACACAATTAGAAATGATTATATTCCTCTCCTTCATTGCAACTACTATAGATTCGCTTCGCATATTTTTAAGTGCACTTATTCACATTCATATTTAATGTTTGTACTTTTGTCGATATAATATATTTCAATTTTCATACACTTACGTACTAATCATATCTCTAAAACGAAATCAATGAAATAAACTCAAAGCTACCACGTAAACTACACTAAAATTAAACATTAGGAAGACCTAGAAAAACTCCAAAAATATAAAACTTTGAGATAATTATGATAGACCAAAATAATCCTACTAAACTCTAGCAATCTGAAATTTTGAGAATATTGAAAAAATGAGTTTGCAATTTCAGCATTGATTAGAATATGTAACAATATATTCGCTCCACCGCGCCAAGTTACTGACATCTGGTGGAGATGAGCAAACACCTCCCGGATGAGCAAACACCTCCCGGGGCTCACTAGTAGTCTGTGGCCCTTTTTCAGTCGTTTCAGTTCCACGTTGCCTACCGATCGCTGTGGTTGTCTGCGACTGTGCTATGTGGAACGTCACATGTAGGCATTAGTAGTGCTCGCACGCTGCTGGCATGTTAGGTTAAAAATGACATTTCGGAAGTATCTTCCGTTCCCAAGTGTAAGAGAAGAAGTCGTGTGTTTTATCTTCCTAAGGATTCGTATGTCCCAATATTAGGAAATAAGAATGTGCCGGTAGAGGTAAAAGTCACTGCTCCAACTGTTCCAGTGACAGAGTGGAAACAGTGGCACATTACCGATCCAGTGACTATCGATGGATTTTTAAGACGTGGTCTGAAAGCGATTTTTAGAAGACATGATTTGAAACCTCAATTTTGCTTCCTGAAACGAGGTTTGGATGCCATTTTCTAGCTATGGTTCGAAAAGTCCAAACCTTGGCTGAGGTTGGTTTGAAATTGCGCCTCGCAGTTCGTTGCGATGTGAAGTTAAGGAGGCCTCAAGATTTTAGGAAATACGAAAGTATGACGGAGTGATTCAATGATTTGAGAACGCTGATTGAAGAGCAATAATGGAAACATTACAACAATACCAGTAAAAAATTCGAAAATTTTAAATATTCATAGTTAAATGCCATCGATATTTCTGCTGTATTTTAATCAGCATTTTCACTGGTGGAGGAAATTCACTGAGTGCAGACAGGATGGAAACGATTGACATGGTTACTCCTACCATAAAGCATTATCAATGGTCTTATTTATTTTCAGATTTTGTGCAAATAACACATTCCACACAGTGGAGGACTATCAAATGGTATTCATGAGGGCTTGATTTGTCTTGTGAGGAGAGAAATTTCAAACGAAAACAATTTTTATCTCACATATACGAGCATACTAGAATAAAACTGTTTGCAGAATTATAAAGATACATTTTCTGTTTTCATCCAGTTCTTTTTGTAAATAAAGGTCTTTTATCTTAGTTTAAATTTTTCTCATATTGTAGTTGTAAAACTAGTGAGTACTTTACCATATACGAGAAAGTATATCCACAAATATAATTTTTAATTGAATTACATAGCACTTCTTATTTCAAGCATATTTTGTGAAAAGATGTAATGTTGTTAATAATTGTATCATCTGAAATTATTTAAAAATTTTAAATGTTTAACAGACATAATATATAAGGATAATGATCATCATAAAAATTTGTTATAATTTATCGTTATAATAAAAACTGCACCATTTTTACCATTACCTTTAATAACGACTTGCGACGCAATGTAAACACAAAATTCAAATCATCGCGTGCAAGTTCTTTTTGTAGATTCTATGCGTTTCTGCGCTTAATTTCTGTGGTAAGCAATTGAGAATCGCGATATTGTTGAGTGTGATTTCCCACTTCACCATTTGAAGACGCGGTCTGTTCAGACCACGTTGAAACTTCGTCATAACAATCGAATTTGCACCATGGCCCAAACCGAGGTTCCAAAACAGCGGTTTAAACTTCGTCCACCGTAGGACTCATTCGTGGTTTGTCACTGGAGCTGTGAGGCTCTGGTACATATTCCCTGTTGTCATTTCCAGCCTGTTGTTAGTTTATTCGGTGTCGTCATTGAAAACATTATATTACAAAAAATAATTATGACAAAATATCAAATGAATTTCTTGAAATGACAATTGTTTTTATGATTTTCTCCTACTAACTTATAAATTATAATAATAATAAAGACAAGTTCACCGTAGAAATTAAACTTAAAATAGGGAAAGAAATTTTAATAGTTTATTATTAAACTATTGTACTTGACGTTTGCCGTAATTTGTGACCGCGTTACCTTCACTATAATAAGCAATAATGGGGTAAAGTTAATCTGAAGTTTAACTTCGTTAATTCAGAACGTTAACTTCGTTAAATCGTTAGTTTGTTGTATAAAACTTAATGTTAATTAACCATTGATTGTGTGATTTAACTTTTAAAATAATCATGGATTCTGTAGTTTTAGTTCAACACGCAATACGTGTAGTGTAGGCAGGGTAGAGAATGTAATGAAGAGTAATATTTTTTTGAAGTGTCAGAACAATATGTTTATCATGCAAGATCATCATGCGCATGGTACAGGTTTCCCTCATGAACATAAACATATTAAAGTCTTCATCTGAGAGGTAGGAACTTTTACCCGCAAAATATGTTTTCCGCTGGAAGGTGCCAAAAAGTCACTAGAATGTTCATCATTTATTAGTAGTATTTTTCGAAACAAGACTAGTACGTTACGAGATCTTTTTTCCTAATATGTAGTGAAGTTCCATTGTAAAAACGACAAAACCACAGAACGGAAATACATCAAGATCGTCAACTGAAGAATAGTTTTTCTTTTCTTTTCGAGTTCGTTCGCTCTGTAGATTTTGAATTCATGGCTAGTCACGAGTTCGGAGGGTGGGAACCAATCATGCTACCGCAAACAAATTTCAATCTGAGTTATGGTACGATTTATTTATCAGAAAATCTTTTTTAATAAATAATACTAGAATGAAGTAAAACTTTTCTTTTCATTTATAATACACTTTACCTTGTACCTGAGCTCTTGACCATTACCAGGTCTTGACCTTTCATTTCTCACTATTTCTTCCTCTTTTTCTACTCCGTTGTCCTTGCTTTCCTATCATATTCTAATTCGTACTGCACGTCGCAAGCTCATACTTTCTGTCACAAATTCTTCAAAGTCGATGAATTTTCATTCGTTTTCAATATTCTTTTCACATGTTCTTCATTCCAATTACGCCTTCCTTCTTATTCTTCTGGAGCCATATCCCTCGCTCTTCCCTGTTTATTATGCATCCATACATAATGTTCCACAATGTCTTCTCCTTTGCCACATAGACATTGGTCGGTCCTTGATATTTTCCTTCTATAAAGTTATTTGTTCATACCTCCATGCCCCGTCAAAATCACTAGTATGCTTTCATTAGGAGCGAACCATCGTCTACTCTTATTCACGAACTCTACCAGTTTAATAAAATTCCATAGATTCCTTCCTTCTGTTGCATGCTCTCATCGAAACTGCCAACATTCCTTAAATTTCCTAATTATGAGATTCTGCCACCGTTTAGTTCTCTGTCCAATTTTAGCTCCATCCGTTTCGATCTCCTTCCCATTCCTTACGTGGTATCTCAAAACCATTGTGTCGATTTCCAAATCAATAGGGAGTATTCCTGAAAATCTTTTGTGGATACACTTTTTAACGTTACGTAGTGTGGAAACCTGGTTGACTTGCAACGAGATCTCCTCTTTCGTGCGGTTGAATAAATAACACTTGGCTTCCAACTTGGTCTTTGAACAATTTATTGATGCAGACCAGTCTTGGTTGAACAATTGAAAATAATAAAGAATTCTAAGACACCGTGTGACAGACGATCATACAATGAACGTGGAATGTCGTCTGGACTTGCGTTTTAGAAGACAGTGCCAGTGGCGACGGTCCGCGCTGTCGGACCCTCGGGAAGTGCAGCGTCGCGTTGACGTGCTCGGAGTAGAATTCTTCAAGGGATCTGGATTCGGCGACGGCTTCGAGTCTTGTAGATTCCAGATTCGGTAGTCGCGCTGTTCCGGGGGTGAAGATCCTCGGCAATTGGCGTCGACGTTTGGGGTTCTTCGCGTTCGGCGAAGTCTTGAATTTAAATGCCTGACGGAGCTGGGCTGGTTTTTAGCGTGGCGTCTTATTTCTCAGGGCTGCTTGTATACGTGTTCCGAGTCGTGGAAGTACGTATTATAATGAAGCTTGATGCTTAAATAATCTCGGAGCTGATAATAGTATGTGCTCGTCGAGATGAGAACTTGGACATATGTAGAGCATGCATGGAGCGACTGACTAGCGCAGGAAAGATCGTTGGAATGAATGTTATTCGTTTCCTAGGGAAGCTTCTTGAGGTAGAGATATCTGAACATCTAAGTCATATTAAATCCGGTTGGATTAGAAAGGAGCGGTCTTGTGGATGCTGTTATAGCTTAATATTTATATTTATTTGTTGGTGCTCCGGTATTTCATGGATGGCGTATTTCATGGATGGATTTGTTGAATTTACGTTGAACCATACGTTCGTTTATTATTCTTTGCATAGGTGCATAGGCCTTGCAATGTGTTGGCCATGACTCTGACGCTATGCCTTAGAACTCTCGTGTACAGAGGGCTGTGGCTAGTAAATAAATACGCGATGGCGTATGTTTATCGTAGAAGTGAGCGTATGAAAATCCATCAGCTTGTTATGCTCGAGGGCAAAGCTGAGAGGCGTGACCGTAATGGGGAGGCGTGTAATATGTGCGTATTGTGACAGGGCGCAACTGTTACAACTTGTAAAGCACCAACTCCAATGAAATTTGCTAATTATTTACGCTGCGCTCAGCTTGCGCTCATTATTCCATAGCTTAGATCTTCCGTTGGTACGCACTTGCACAATGTCACCATAGGAACCAGTAGAGTGAGAGATATGAAGTGTCTGTCTAATTGTTAATCTCAATTGTTATTTCTCTCCGTGTTATATTTTCCAGATTCTACACTTGTGAGACCCTAATGTAATCTCCTCTCTTAAATACTCTATATTATGTGAAAGTTAATTTTTCATCTATTAGAACTCCCAAATACTTGACTGGTTCCACTATTCTCAGCTTCCAACCTGATGTCCTAATTATGGGGTTTCGTCGACTTATCCCTGCATGTTTCATTCCGAAAACGAACATTTAGAAATTTTTAGGTTTGTCCCTCACTTAGCTCAATAAATTTCTTGCATTTCGTGCATTCTACCTCTCTTTTCGGCTGTTACCTACAATCACCAAAACTACATTATCCGCATATGCAAATAAACATCATTCGTCACTATTCATTTCTATAATTATCTTATTCAATACAACCAATAGAGTGGTCCAATGTGGCATTCTTGGGGACATCTCATTCCATTTTCTTTATGAGCCTTTCTGAACCTATTCGTAACACTTCATATCTGTCTTCGAAATAAGATGTTATTAATCTTAGCAAATTTCCTGTTACTCCCATTCTTTCCAACTGTTCTAACACAATGTCCACTCTACGCTGTCAAAAACTCCTTTCTAGTCAATCATAATTGAGATTCCTATTAGTTATCATCTCTAACAAGTTGTTAACCGCATTTTCTGTACTTTTATCTTTGGTAAACCCATACTGCCGATCGCTCATTTCCTTGCTGTTACTCTCTCGCCTATTATCTTATCGAACATCTTTCCTACCACAGGTAGCAAACATATCGTCTTATAAGATTCTGGTATTATGTAATCTGTTGTCTTCCTTTAGAAAGAAAGTCACCTCCACCACTTTCCATGCTACAGGGAAATATAAATATTTTATGCACTTATTTTAGCTTTTTTATCATCCCGTTGGTAATGTTGTTATATCCTGGGCTTTTATTTACGTGTCAATTATGAATCAGTTCTTCTAATTCACTTTTTATTATTAACTCTTTAAACAGTAATGGCAGCATCTTTCTGCCATTACTGGTTCAGTTGTAGCACCCATTATATTCTTTATGATTATTTACCGTTTCTCGCCATACGGTAGTTAACTTATCTCCTGTACTTATATTATTCCAGATAATCCTCTTTTTCAGTTTCTCGCGTCCTAAAATATATTGTAACCCCCATACATTCGTTCGTATGCTGTCTTCTAAAAAGGTGTCCCAACTTTATCTTTTCCCTAATCTTGTCTTTGAATTTCTTCTCCGTTTCTGGGTACTCTCTCTCCGCACATCCTCTCACTCCACCGTCCGAGTCTTTCTTCTTTGGTACTTCCGTCGTAATCTATTCTTCTTCAGAGCATATAACTCCTTGTCACATCATTTGTTTCATCCCTTCTCATCCTGCAGAACGACCTTATTTTGTCGTATAGAGGTCTCTATCTATCTTTCAATCTAACATCTTTATGGTCTTTGGTAGTGTCTGTAGATTTATATCAATAACTGATTTCCATTGTCCGTCATGACGTGAACATCCCAAAAATATTGCATGTACGTAACTGAAACTCGTGTATTTTCTCCGTTTTCCTCTTTCATTATCCACTGTATCCCCCCACAATTTGGATTACCCATTTCAGTCGCCCGCCAAGTATATATCCATGTCATGAAACTTGGTCAATAACCCCTTCACTTGTTGAAAATTATTCCTGTCTTTCCTCGCGTAATTCACGCATGCTTTTGCCAGTAATATTGCCATACTTCCTTTATTTACCATTAAAGTTTCAATAGCCTTCCCTGTGTCCATGCTTTACCGTCACCTCTATCATACTATTTCCTACCAAAATTGCTACCTTCCCCCTTTCTCATGAAAAACATACCTCATAAGAACTCCAGCTGATCGTCCATGACATATATAAGGTTCTTGTACAAGTCCAAGGTCCAATCTATTGTCCTCCATATATTTTATTAACTCATCCGTACTTACGATACTTCACTGTAAATTGTACTGTTTTAAACGCCATATTCTATATTTATTTTCATTAATTCTCTAATTCGCTTGTACTCCTCACACTCTTGACTCCTTACTGAATTGTTCCCTTGTTTCTCTATCCGTAAAGAGTTAATGCACCGTTTTTTACAAGAGTTTTTAAACCCATGCTTTACCCCACAGTGCCAGCATGAATCCTCCTTATCACGGCACTCCTTACTGATATACCTGTGGCACCGGTAGCTCTTTAATGGTTCCACATACTTTGCATACTTGTACGACCGCGTACTCGCGTATTTTATTTTATGCCGAGATATTTGTGAATATAGTTTTCCAATTAACTCCATGACCCAATGACGTAGCATCCACTTGTAGGAACACATTCCTACATATACAGAGAAATACATACCTAAATACGTATGATGAAAACTCCCCCATGTGACGAACACACGAAAGTTATATGATAGCCATGTTGTTAACTGGTTTCCAAGATAACATCACTCTTTGTACAAGACAGTCTCAACATACGACGCCAAAGAATCCTAACATTATAAATAACGGAAGACTCCTTGATACACACGCGTGCCTGTNTTTATCTCTCAATAAACGAACCTCGACATACTGTTACGGCGCCCCTACCGTAGCAACAAACTTTGATTATTTTAGATTACGTCGAGAACTTTGGTCGAGGTAACATCGTCGCCCGATAGTCTCGAACAAGAACCCCAGCAGATAACTCTGAAAACCCTTGAGCAGAGCGCATCGATATCCGATTACCTCTACAAGAAGCTCAGCTCCGCGAAATAACTCTAAGTTATTATTACGCTGACAATTTTCCTCGAGGTCACATCGCAACCTCTAACGAGAAGCCCAGCTCCGCTGAAATATCTTATGTCCAAGAACCTGGATAATCGACACGCAGAATTCGTCGGTCGTGGGACTTACTCTACAATCCCAAGACACAGCAAGACACCTTCGACCACCGACTCACCTGAAGTCAGTCGTGAGTTACACGAACAAGGCACAATTCCGCACTGAACTTTCAACGCCTGTCGTTCGTCGTCTGGTGTTGTTCATTGTTCTACATTACGACGACTCGTTTATAGAATAAACCTCGTTCTAATTGAACCTTTGAGTATTTATTTTGGAGAGGAGGAAATCTTACTGCGAAGCAAGCCTACATGCAGAGGCTTGCGAAGCAATAAAAAATCTTCCCCGACAAAATAAAAAAGCTGTTGCCTCCCGACGTGATTTGAATAATGCAACCTTCTGATTTAAAAAAACAAGCTGGTGACCCGCGACGTCATTTGAATACCGCAATCTTCTGATCTAACTTTGCTAGACACTAGCACAAAATAGATAATTCTCTGATTCAATATAATCAGTTCTCTAACGGTGACCCCATCTTACTTAACGTAATTTTTGCCATAATTCACTCACTACTCGTGCAATCGAATTGTACAGCCCAAGTCGTGATTTCGCGAAAAATTTTGCTCCATTGGAATCGAATTCCTAGTCTAAAAATTTTTCGCTCTAACTAGGTACATATATTACATTGCGTTTTTTTAATCCATGTTAATGTAATGTTTATTTCCAGTTAGTTTTTTATTGTGTAACATAGTTTTGCTTTGTAGTTTGTCACTAGTTATTTTCAATTCAGACAAGTAAATTTGCTACCATTTCACTATGTCTAATGTAAACGTACAATCTTTCACCACTTTTTCGCCAGACTCGACCGCGAGAATACCCCTTCCTAACTTTTGGCAGGATCACCCGAAAAAGTGGTTCGCGTACGCGGAAGCACATTTCACCGTGCGAGAAATTAGCTCCCCGTTTGTCAAGTACGCGACTATTATTCCACACTTGCAATCAATGTCATTGACCCGCAATTACTGACACCAGACGACAACAGGTCGTATGAACGTCTTAAACAATTCTTGATTAATCGGTTCCCAACTGTAAGAGAAGAAGTCGTGTGTTTTATCTTCCTAAGGATTCGTATGTCCCAATATTAGGAAATAAGAATGTGCCGGTGGAGGTAAAAGTCGATGTGTTTCCCCCCTCCAGAGCCACCAAGAATTCACCTTTTCCTGTCCCTTCAATGCATTCACATTCATTTTTCTCATTTATTAATTCGCGCACTTTGTACGCAACAGCATAAGTATCGACCTCATCTAAATCCATTATCCTCTTCCCTTTACTAGCTTGTGGCACCATATCCACAATGATCTTCCTGACAACTACATCTTAATACCTCTTATTTCTTCTTCCACCTCAACCTGTGCCAGACATTCCAACATCATACTTTCCATATAATCTATTCGTTCTCCAATTGCATTATGCATCACCCTTATCTCCCCCAGTACATCTATCGTACGCGTTGCCAAATTCCTATTTTCGCCAGTCCTCTTAATCATATCCGTTTGCTGTCGTACATAAGATTTTGTTTCGTCTTCCCATCTTCGTTTCCGTGGAGCATCGTCCTCGAACCATTTTGCGAATCCGCTCCGAGTCTTCTGCAATTCTTCCTCAATCCGTCGTACACTATCTACCGTTTCTCCGAACGATAGATGCTCTTTTCCACGTAATATTTCATTCCACTTGTATAGAACAATTACATCTCCCCACATATCCAATATTTCCTCTCTCAGCACCGCCTGTATCGTTGCAGTAGTCCTCTTGAATTGTTCTCCGTTCATTGTCTGCACCATCTTTGCAAGCCGTTTCTTAAAATGGATCTCCGCTTTCTCAAAATGAATGTGTGAACCCTACCCCACTTGCTTGTCCATATTACGCCCGTTCCTTCTGTCTACTCTTCCCCTCATTCACCGCATCTGAGACATGGCTTATGGACCCCTTCTCCCTCTTTCGTTGTCCAAGCTTCATAAGATAATCCTCTCCATCCTTTCTCTCTTCCTCTTCCCCCATTTCAGCACATCTTCCTCCTGCTCATCCAACTCCATCCGTTCAACAAGGTGCACGTCTTCCGACCTCTACGCCTCGCCTCATCCGTCTACTCCACGTGTATCATTTATATTAGCTACGTACGTATTCGTAGTGTACAAAGGAGAAAAGGTAATACATTTGGGAAAATTTGTTATCTATTCTCCAAGAATCAACCGTACCAGTTTTCTTTTTTCACGTCTGACCACCTTTACGTGCCCACCGACACCAACATCCAAATAGGTCCATACACTCCAAAATTTACCGAAAGTACTAATGTAATTACAGAGTACAGACTTCTTAATAGAGGGGGGTCTTGGAAGCAAATGAATTTCATGGAACATGCAATACCACGTTTTTAAATTCGAACATGTTAATGTATGCCTCTGCGAGGTAATTGCAAATGCTAAAACAGCAAATACGGTTCTACACTAACTGTTATACCTCGCTGCCAAATTTCAGAGTCAACGGATTAGCGTTTTTCTCGTAATATACAAGTTAAGTCACTCCCGTTATAAAGCATGGAAGTATTAATTGGTCTTTTTCGAAGCACGTACTTCGGTCCCCAGGCAACAATCTTCGCCAATTTTTCTTCCAGTCGCGCAACTCATATTCTATATTCTCCTATTAAACAACACACGTCACCATTATGTCGAGAAATATGTTTCAAATGTGTATTCACGAGCTCATGGAAATCGCGTCCAGCGCCGACACAAGGTTTATGTTTATCTTATAGTAAGACATAACAATATAGATGCCAAGGAAACTTGATTATTCCAAAAGGAATGAAAGCTGAAAATATAGTTTATAAATAAAGAAAAGACGTAAAGCTTGCAATTATAAATTAGTAGAATGTATTTGTACACACTTTCATTGGCTAGAGAAAAGAACTGAGAAACAGTGTTTTCTTCAGCACCTTAAATTATTAGAACATTTAGAAGTGAAGCTATATATTTTATTTTTGTGAAACAAAAATCCTTTTAACTGGAACATTACAAGTAGTGGATAGAGTTTGATACAATAAAATGTTTTATTACTAATTTTAGGTCTACCTTATGTATGCAGACCTAAAATTAGAAAATTATTTAAAAAATGCTTCTGAAATTGCAGATCTGTAGGATGAGGACTTCGAATCATCATATTGTGCCTTCAAAATATATTTCCAAACCCACTCTCATTGCGTCAATTCTCCAGCCCTAGCAATAGCAAGAATGGAGTATATAACCAGAGCAGAATGGAGTGTTTGCGGTTGTGCTGTCTACAGGAGTAGGAAAGGGCCAGAAAGCATACTAAATGTTTATTATATAATACACTGCTCAAATTAGAAGATTTACCAGAAGAAATAATGTTTATTTGTAGATTAACACTGATTGTTACAGACAGAAAAATTGTTGCTAGAAACCATTTATTTTATTTGTATGAGAATCTTCGTCAAATATACCTGAAATATACAATTTTATTATTAAGTATAGGATTGAAATTGGAACTGATATAAGGAATTGCATATTTAATTCTTGTTTTGAATGTTAGTCTACTCATTGCCCATTTTTCAAATATAATAAAATTAACAACATTTAACTTGAACTTGATGAGACAACTTTTGAGCGTTTATTAATGCAACTTGATAATTACAAGCTCTATAATCAAAAATTTAATGAGTATATTGTTTTTATTATTATTATGCTCACTTTTCATTCATTTATTAACTAAGTCAGACGTATTTCAGTTTAACACTACCTTGTTGTTGACAGGCTCCCGAAGCGCCTCCAAAGACATCCACCCCCTGCAGTGGCCCCTACGCCAACCTCAAGAGTCTCCCCAGAATTTGACCATCCGCCCATGCAGTCTGTTGATGCGCATCTGTTGCCTTATGGTCTTCTGGCTCCTCTTGGACAACTCAACCCTTTGCATAAGTGACCTCCAGGGCAACAACCCATCAGAATACCCCCTGGTGGACCACCATTACCCTTCTTGGGGTAATCAATTTAATGCAATGAATCATGATCATTAGAGAAAATGATTTGCGCCTTTTAAGTCAGTATGACAGTCAGAATCATGTCAATGAAAAATCCAAATTTGACAACAAAAATTCCCTAGAAACTAGAATTTCTTTTATGATTTAATTTTTTCCAATATCCTTTGATGGTAAATATGAAATGCAGTATAGAGGTTGAGGGTTCATTTTATCGTTGATTGGAGACTCAATGATCTTACTTGATCTACTCAAGGATATTTTACTACCAATGACCTGTCACAAAGAATCTTGTATCGCTCCTAAAAAATCTGAAGCTAACAGAGTGCATTTTAAGTAAGCTTTCACTACCCATACACAAGTTAAAAATAAATGCTAAGAAGAGGATGTGAAAATATATCTTTTGAATGATGGCAGAAAATAGAAGTAATTTTACTTTAAGAAGTACCCTAAAAGTATAGAAAATAGACAGCTCTAATGGAATTAATTAAAGATTTTGAGAAGGATGCTAGACCCAGTTGATGGAACTTGATGTACATTAAAGGAAATTAGTTCAAGGACACTCAGACTGAGTTGATCGCTCAAGCATGGAAGAGTATGGTTTTGAGTGTTCACCTTATCTGGATTTTTTAACCTATATCATATCTAGATTCTATAGAAACTATCTTAATTAAAATTTTGTGAATTGCTCTTAAGAAGCAAATAAACAAATAGTACTGATGAATAATCAGTCAACCATCAGAATACATGAAGGAAAATATTTTGAATAAACTGACCAAATGTTTTTCAACTTTGAGAGCTTCTTTAATAGTGTTATGTCCTAAAAAACTCAAAAACATTATGTATTTCTTTTTTTTTAAGATCATTGTTCTTATTTTAAATCATATATGAACCTGATATGTGATACAGAATAATAAATTATCAATAAGTTCAGCTAAGAAGTTCCAATATCTAAATTAATTTTACTTCAGAAAAAAGTATAAGACAAATGTGTATTCAATAAAATGTATTTTTTTAAATCAGGTTCACAGTTAAATTCAAGAAAATGAATTTATCAGGTTCACTAATCATGGAATTAATTTAGACTCTTCTGCAGATCCATGAAAATCTGCAATAATTTACTATAAGAAGTGTAAATGATATTGTAATTGGCAATAAAATGATGCTCTTTTATGAGATTACTTGGGTCAAGCTCAAGAATAGCGGTCCAAAATTTTACCAACTCTGATAGCCAATACCTTCAACAACAAAAATCACATTTTTAATTTTTGTTTCCTGCATCAATTTGAAAGCAAATTATTTACAAAATAAATTGTTGAACCTATCATTCGAGAAGTTTTGTTTTGAAGGAATCAATGCAATAAAGTGTCATAAGAGTGTGGTTTCTCAATGTACTACTTCAGCACTCACCTGGGAAAGATTTCGAGAAACCAAAAAAAAGATACTCTCCATTTCTTACCATGGTTCACCAGTTCTTGTAAAATCTTGATAAATAAATCTCATAATCTCCAAAGCCTAAGGCAGCAGTATCACCTAAAACAGTCAAACTGCTGCTATCAATTACCAGTAATTAAATACTATGGATATTTAATTGTATACTAAACACTGTTTATTAGTGAGAAGTGTAATAAAGCTTTCTAAGAAAATTCATCAAAAAGTTTGTTTTGTTTTTTTAAGAAAAATACAATTTAATGAGGGGATTTTTTTTTCATCAATTCCCAATTATTACAAGAAACACCAGACTTGTTTCAAACTCATTAACAGAAATGAGAATCAAACTCATTAACAGAAAAATAATCATGGCTATAAATAGAAAATAGAAGTATTCTTGATAATAGTGAAATCTTGTACTATCATCTTTTATCGATAGTACAATAATCATTCATACTTTTTAAAAGTTCTTTATTTTTCTTTAAAATTTGAAATGATTCATCCATTGGTCTAATATAAATAAATCAAAAGATTAATTGAGTTTGATTATGAGTGAACTTTTTCTCTCTTAGTTACATGTTTAAAGTTTCCTTTTCTTTAAGAACTGGAAAGCTGAATTTTATTGATTGTTACTATTGAAAGTTATAAAGTATTAAAATACAGAAAGATATTGTTTCTGAATATTTTCAGTAAAAGGAAGTTTAACTTGATGCAAATCATGAACAGGAGGTGGAACACTTATTTTTTCAATTTTGGAACTTGGAAAGTCAGATCACAATTAATAAGAAGTTATCTTTTCCCAGAAAATAAAAGTGTTTCTAATTTATTTTCATTACTTCTTCTTTATAAGATCTATTCATTGGGGTCTGTCCATAAATTATGTCACACACTCTAAGGGGTGAAATCATTACACAGTATTATGGTGGGGAAGGGGATTGTTTGCCCTGGAGTTAAGTAACGCTGAGTTTGTCTCTGTTACCTTTACACTCCAACAGTCATAGAGACAATGAGGAACAAATCATGAAATCAAGTTGATGTCCCTGACTCTGATCTTAGCTGTGTGTGTGTGCTGAAGTGTGTTAACAAGAACTGTCAATAATGATATCTCTCTTAAAGTAGAAAGTAGATACATTTAATATATTTATTATGACAGTAGCTTTTTAAGAAATCTAATTCAAATTTCATGAAATATATTACCTAACGTTTGGAAAGTCTTATTTTGAATTTTATCTCATAATAAACATTTGTGTATATTTTAAAGTTGTTTTCCTATGAAAGAAAGTTGGATACATTTAAATTGATATTTAAAAAATATAACTATTTAAGAAAAATTAGATGTCTAAAATAGAAGTCCAACATCCTTTCATTATATAGAAATGGTGGTCAAAAGACAATTGAGAACACTAAAATACTAATGCTTGAACATTATTTCGACTTTACGTCTTTCATATTTGTATTTGTAAATAGGAAGTTGTTCCCCAAGAAACTAATTATGAACAATACATTTAACTATAGAAACTGTTATGGCAAAACTTATAAGACATTATAAGATTGATATTGATGAAAATCAGTATATTTTCTTCTAATTTATTAAGTTTAGGACTGACTTCTCTTATATTCATTCTATATGAAAGGGAAAATTAAATGCCAACAATTTTTTTTATTCATAAGTTAAGGTTTTTTTTATTTCTTTGCACACACCTCTTGAAGTGTCCAATTTGACACTTTTTTCCCCTTTCTCTAAAATTAGTGTTTTCTGGTGCCCAGTGTAGAATTGTTGGTATTCTTCATATATGATCTTTTGATGTCTACGGATGAAAAAGTTATATAACAAATCTATGTTAAAAAATTTACCATTCATGAATGTCTCTTTCCTTGACATGAAAAGCAGCTTTAGCTAAACTTATATAGAATGGTGCATTAAAAGATTACTTAAGCCCATTTCAACCAATTGTATCTCAATAACACATTTCCATCTTTCTGACTCTGTTGCTTTGTCAAGGATAATAATTTGAAGTAATAAGGATGTGGGACCATGAATTATTCACTAATATAATAATATATGTTGTATGAGGAATGAAAAATGTGGATATAATTGTATTCAGTTATTATTAAACATGTCTATCTCACATTGAACCAATTACTATTGAGAGTAATTAAGAATTCAATAAAAGGAATGAAAGTAATAGACTTTGATAATGTATTGCAACAATTAAAATATTAGTAAAATAAGGTGCTTTATTTTAGTAACCAGAGCATGAATGAAGTATTTTATGTATTTCAGAACTAGAAATAAAATTGTTTGGTTTACAAAGCTTTTTACAATAAAGAAAAGTAGTTTTCTTTCCAGCTGTGCATTGAAACCCTGAGAAGGAACCTCAATGTCAACTTACACTCAGATGTCACTCAAAGTAACAATCTTGAAGGGGCACTTGAACCTCATAATAAAATAGAATGTTTTATATATATATATGTGTGTGTGTGTGGGAACGTACCCTTCCCACATATCATACAATGCACGCCATACATACGCTCCTCATAATGCCCACGCCCCATCAACCAGCTCGCACGCATAAAAGTAGTTGATGATACAGGAATACCACTCCATGCTGTTCCAATGAACCACAAAGGCACGCAGTCGAATAGTAAAACATTCGCCATACGTGTTTATATACTGAACACAGCCTTCTGCATTAAGGACATGGCCAACGAATTCCAAGGCCCGCAAATCCCACACAAGGAACCATAAGCAAACATAAATGCTCGCCATGGATTCTATGCAAAGAACTGCGCATAAATAAATATAATAGACAAATAAATAATTACTTCATAACGACCTCCGCCAGACCCGTCCCTTGAAGGGACGTATCAAGTTTAATATGGCTTAGATTGTCAGATGTCTTTATTCTGAACTCGAGACCCTGACAACCTAATAACCACAATCACGCTACGCCTGGTAGAGTTCACATCGAGGCACTCGCTCACTGAGACGCTACAAGTGAAACCTAGCCGAGAATACGTTCCAAGCTGAACCCCGCATATATCCTGGCAACTGAGATCCTAAATACGCACTCCACGATTCGAGAAGCTTATTCAAGCGATCCCGAAGAGAATATTCACTTCTACGTTGAACTTCAACAACGCTGAAATCCGGAGACTTCATACCACTGAAATACATCTCCAAGTCTCACCAGCACTGAACCAGCGGTCTTCAAGTCCCGACGTCGAGCCTAGCAGATCGACACCGCGGACGCTACACTCCCGGAGGGCAGAACAACGCTGACTGTCGCTGCCCACATCGTTCNAACAGCGGAATTTGGAGCAACGTTGTGCCATTAAATTTTGTGTTAAGCTTGGAGAATCGGCAAGTGTGACGTTTGAAAAGATAAAACATGCCTACGGGGAACATTCTTTATTCCGAGCTCAAGTTTTTCGCTGGCACAAATCATTTTTGGAAGGCAGAGAACACGTTGAAGATGAACACCGTTCAGGGAGGCCTTCAACTTCGAAAATCGATGAAAACATCGAACGTGTGAACCCTCTT
>NNCF01126140.1:1175449-1193623 GCA_002313205.1 Laupala kohalensis
AATGGAACTTCCTGAAACCACACTGGGATCGACTTACCAATTATGCCTTTCAAGATAACAGACAAGACGTTACGCACTAGGGAGAGCCAACACGACTCTCCCCGCGTGTGGGACTCGCCGAATGATACAACCCTGCCCACTAAAAACCCTCCTGATTTACAACACACCAAAACATATCTCACAACATACATCAAAAATTCAAATGGAGTGGGGGAAGAATGAGGGGGTGACGTAACAGGAGAGGGGAAAAGAATAAGGGGGGACAAAAAATGAGGGGTAAGGCAAAAAATGAAAGGAATGAGGAAAATGAAAGATACCCTAGCCTTAATAGCGTCGGGATCGAAAAGAACAAGAGGTGACCAAGGGAGGTCAGGAAAGAGAAAGGAAGGAGCATGGCACAAGTAAGTGGAAGTAATGCCAGACTCAGCTCGGGGCCCCGTGTTCGCCAAACACATACTTACTAGATGTAAATCCCCTGGTGGGTGTCCTTGTAAAAGCTGCAGGGAAAGTCGACGGCTTGCGCGCCGAATGATGAGTGTACTATAACACGTTTTATGTTAACTCCTCGGACGAGTTTTGCAGAGTGTCCACATGTAGTGGCTACCAGATGAGGTGATATGTGATGATGACCGGTGAGAGATAGCAAGTGAGCGAGTGTTCCCATGAACCCGAACCCGGTGTCTTCCATGTTGTATCAGGAGATAATATTACAATGTACCATTATTAATAAGCTAATTGTTAATTTTTATCTTATTTTTAAATAGGTTATTTTAAGGTCCGATGGAAGATTGTACGATAAGCCGGTTTTGAGATTGCAAGGTTGTATAAAAATATCAGAACATTTTTTTTAAGACAAAATTATAAAACTAATATATTTTATAAATAATTATCCCACAAACACAATGTAAAAATTTCAACGTCCTAGGCTTAACAGTTTTGCTTACATACATTTTCAAAGCTGACCCGTCCCTTGAGAATGCCAGAAGTTGTGTTTTTTACCTTCCCAACAAATTCAAAATACTCAGACACAAGCACATACTTTTTATATTTACTTACTTTAATGTCATGTATATTTTCACACTTTGAATAGAAATTATTACTCACATAAAGAAAGAATGGAAGGTAAGTCAAACATCAAATAATCTACCAGTAACCAAATAAAAATAAGTAAAATATAACAAATTGTGAATAACGAAAAGTATTAAATAAATCAAGAATATAAATTAATCAAAGAAATGAGTCGTGAAATGCACTGAATCTAATGAAAATAGAAATGAAATATGCAGAATTAAATAAATATAAATGTAATAAAATGAAATATTCAGTAAATTTATTAAAAAAACACAGCTAAGTCTTCATTAACTAAAAGATTTCAGTCACCGTTCGGAATGATACAATAAATACGAAAAAAGCAGGGTCATAATACAACAGAAGAGGTTGAAAATGGTCCGAAATTCGAAAGAATGATTTAATTAAAAACGCAAGGTCGAACAAGACAGGTAGCACAGTAAAGTGTCCTGCGTGGGCGACAAACGCGAGCGACAACTTCAAGCGACATAAGTGTAGCATCGCGTCGCCAGGATTGAGTGTCCTGCGTGGGCGCGCGCGCGATCGGTCGGCTCTTTAAAAGGGCTTTAAAAGACTCGGTTTTGAAATCGCATTTTAATTTAACACTCGCCACTTGGCGCTGCAGTCGCATTTTAATTTTAACGTTTGCTACTGAGCGCTGCAGTCGCCTTTCATCGCTGCACGTAGGCTGCTCCCACCAGCCTCCTCTACTAACGGTCGCCGTACTCACTGGCAGTCTGCTGGTAGCCGAGTGGGATCGGTTTCACCCATAGAAATATATTGTCTACTGGAACGCTGACTCTTGTGTTGGGTCTGCGAGGCGGCTGCCTGGCACAATTCCCCTAGCACAGTCGTGGGTTCGGCCGGCTGAACCTCCTTATAACCCTATGCAGGCGGCGCCGTTTTCATTTATACATAATAGTTTTACTACAGTGGAATTGTTTTAGTGGGACAAGGGACTATTAAAGTTACAATAACTTATCACAATCCATCCATGTATTCGAGTGTTAAAATCACGTGCGTAATATCATAAAACATTAAGAAAGATCTTTTACGAGTGCATGGTTTAATTTAGATTAATCTTATAATATCGTAAAAAGTATTATAAATAGAATTCATTAATATATATTCATGTATTTACAGTAAGTATTTGAGACTGAGGAAAACTATAATAAAATCAATCTTGAGTACAGCGATCTGAACCTACATATTTTGAAATAAAACAAGCTTGTTAAGCTTCTGGCACATACAAGTTTAGATTTATTTAACTCAACGATAATATTTTTTATGAAAGACCAAAATAATTTAAGAAAATATCAAAATTAGAAATATAATTAATTATTCCTAATTATCTGATGTTAGCCAAATATTAAAACAGTTTCCACACACACATGCAAGATGTTCATTATTTGTAATACGTTACGTTAAATATAATAAATCCATAGTTGAAAATGATAAATTCATTTAAAATGTAAATGTCAATTGGATATTAACTATAAATATACGACCCAATTAGACTGTTCACAACATTCATTGCGCTAGTACTTCAGCTTACAAAGAAAAAACACGGAAAATTTAGAAATGAATGAAAATAGTAGGCTACAATTATCAATTTGATGTGTCACTTTTACTGTACGAAATATATTTTTGGGGAGAATTTTTATAGAATTTTTTTTATGGATTCGCTCTTAGTAATCTTACCGGAAATCTTTCAATTTTTCTCCACAGTTTTGGTTGTGATGTCTGAAGATGAGGTGAAAAATAAAATATTATGAACACAGCTCTTTAAATTTAAAAAAAGTTCCTCCTTCCTTTAAAGTGCTTTTTCAAAATGAGAACTGCAGATAGTTGAATATTTGGAACAGGTGAAACCTTTCCTTTTCGTAGCTATTATCCATTTCTTTTTAAGGTCAGGATCTCGAGGAAACCTTAAAATAAACCTGAATATTAATTACTATATTTACTGCTTTGAGAATAAAGAAACCTAATTTTTGCGTAAAGGACAAACTTTTCGAATAAATCGCTGTGCCGTTACATTCGTTTAGTAAAACATCAACAACCCGCTTACTACAACAATGAAATCATGGTACATGAATAAATAGTTACTTAACATATACTAAAATGTGTATCACTGTGCTGGCAAATGTATAATTTTAAAATATAATGAAGGTTCAGGAGGTAAGACAAATTCTTTTGCATACTACTTATGAAATGATAAGCCACTATTCTTCACGAGAGAGATATTGCATTTGTAGGCTCCACGCGTGTTTACCATTTTAATCAACGATTATAATTGCTGTCTTGATAAAGTGAAAGAAAGGTGATAACATCACTGTGCACAATATTAATTTCTGTGAATGACACACGTGTCTGTTGGTGCGGCGAGAGGCGCAATTTTGGCAACTTTGTGCAATACCTTTGACTAGAGTGGGGAGTATTTGGTAACCGGCTCGAGTTCGCCCACTTATCCCCGTATTACTCAGCGTTTCAGTAGGATGTATATTTCTAAGGTTTCACCCTCCCCCATTACTTCGTGTTGACACATATTTGTCCTGGATAGTGACAAAATATAAATTAAATGAAAAGAAATATCTCAAATATTATGGTGTAACATTTTGAGTAAAAAATTTTCAAAATACTAATTAAATAAAAAGGAAATATGTCACATACTTTGTTGTAACAACATTTTTAAAACTAAATCGGAAGAAAAATAATACAGAACTATCAAGCCTGAAACTTTTAAACACTGCTAATATTTATGTTTGTTTTTGTTGTTGTTTTTTTTGCAAAGTCGAAAAATACGCGATCATTTAATTCTTCTTTTAGCCTTTGAAATTTTTGGAAATGACCAAAATAAGAATTAAAACATTATCCATTAGTTACTGATGCCCCAATACTTTTCGTTTATATTATAGTAAAACAAATTTTGATTCACTTTGCGACACTATAATTGTAAGAATATTCATTTTATTAAAATTGAGGATAGTCGGCAACATGTACATCTGGAATTATAAAAAATAATTTGAGTAATAAAACAACTGATTTAGTACTACGATAACATGTAACTTTTGTTTCACTAGTTATATAGCTTTAGCTGCAAATGTTTGAACTCTTCCCTCCTCCTCAGATAGGGCCATTCCATGAGTAATCGGCAAAAATCTTCACGTTGAGAATTAAGTAATTTTTATTGAAATTGAAAAATAATTGTGTATAAAAATGGGAAACAGAATTCATGAAAAATTCTGACAATTATTACGAAATTGTATATTTCCTACAGCTTGTATTATCCTTGAAGCTTGTGGTAACATGGATGTAGTAATATTACCTCGGGACGGGCATTGAACCTCTTTTTTTCTGATCCCCCAAACGAATGCCAGAAAACCCACGATCTCGGTGAGCGAAGGAAAGAGAAAGGGAATGATATCTATGTACAGATTCCCGCAAACAGGCACAGAAACCCAAGTTTTATTCGGGTGGATTGTGAACTTTGATGTCTTTGAGAATGTCACTACTAATATCAGTGGCCCCGAAGACTACGATCTCAACATTAATATCGGTCACTTTCGATTATGTTTACATTTCACTCCTTCTTACCCCCAACACAAAGGGTGTTTATTCTTTATAGGGGGTGATCGTGTACTTATCTGGCAATGAGGGTATTCAAGAACCATATATGTATTGTCTCCTTGTGTGAAATTAGCGCGTGACGCGCGACAAAACTCAAGCATGTTTGAAGTTCAAGCGTCGAATGTCGTGCTTGTACCGCTAGTGTCGCTGTAGCTCACGTAGGGCAGTCTCGTAACTATAAGCGTGTTTGAATCTTGTCGCTCGCATTTGTCGCCCACGCAGGACACAGTCTAAGAGAATTAACACGGCGACGCCAAACCAGCGCCAAACAATCGAGTGATACTCGCTTCCCTTCCGCTGATTTCCCCCACCGCCTACGAATCACGCGGGTGACCGACCGTACCCACAGTTCCGAATTTAAAATCCCTACAGAAATCCAGAACTCTCAGAACGGTTCTGAACGGCTCGGAATTCCTCGCTTGCGACTGCTGGAACAGCGAACTGGGACAAAAAGTTCGGAATTGTCACTGCTGGAACAGCGCACTTATGGGATTTCGCTTCTGCGCATGCGCGAGACAGTTCGGAACCGTTCGGAACTATCCGGGATTGCTGCTGGAACAAACCTAGTATATTTCTATGTTCCTACCGCGCTTGCCACCCGTCCAACCAGCGTCCAACAATGATTAGTCGAAGGTTGTGGGGGGTATCATGGTATGACAAGGATTTGGTTCTCGGCCGACGAACTTACTACTTAACTCACTGCGTGACACCGAGAATTGAACGAATATGCTTAGCCTACCCAATATCACATGAATACCGTAAAAAATCATGAATTAAATGACATGTCTTTATCCTTACGTTTCTTCCTTTGCCCCCGTCCGAGACCCATTGGTGTAAGGACGGGACGTCGCAGGACCCCACTGGCTGCACTGGAGACATCTATTGGCAAAATAGTCCCAAATTAACCTCATTTAACTCACAAATTGCAAATAATTGTAAATAATTGTGACCTAATTGAGTTCCAAAAAACTTTCTGAAGCTTATTTTCTAATTTAGAACTCAAGCTTCTGGAGAAATTGCAGCATTCCTAATTTTTTAGTAAACATTAAGAAGCTTTGTGCTAAATATGTATGATTTGAAACATAGTTAAGTATAAAATAAATTAATTTAGACTTCATATTAGTTACCCATTAAATATTAAATAATCATCTTGATTAAATTGCTCCTTCAATACATTTCTTATGCAAAAATAAACAATTACATAATTCGTATTATGTTAATGCGATAATCAGCGGAACAAATTCTCCTAAATTGAGAGACTTTGAAATTTGTATCATTTTGGCACAAATAGTATAAAAATAGTCTAGAATAGCTTAAAACTATGTATCATCCTTCTGACCTGGTGGGCGATGAGACCGATCCCGCGTCTGCCCTCGTCCGAGCCCCAGAAGTCGTCGCGCCGGTCTGTCCTCCGCCTTATCGTTGAGAGTAGATGCGATTACGAACGCCATGAGACCTGCAGAGAAATCAAAATTCAACTCATGTCATTCACCTCGTCCAAGTCTTTATTTTCCACCGCATTGCTTCAGGGTACCTCAGTATACATATATTTTAGAAGTAAAGTAACCCGGAAACAACTTGACGAACAAACGTGAAATTCGGACTGTCGAATTCAATTGAATGAACTGGTGATTTTGACGATTTTTTAAAATTAACTTTTTATTCTGATTTCACAAAAATGCTACAAAAACATAAGATTTTTAAAACCCTTGAATCACAAAGCAGCGTCTGTGCTGGTCTCTAGAAAAAATTTCATCGGGAATTGGAGGTTTCAAACAATTCTGTACCTGAAATAAATTTTCGAATATAACGTACTTTTCTACCTATTTTACCTTTGTCTCTTATTTATTTCCTCTCTATTCATTATGATAATTGTGTCTATTTCCTGAAGTTGCCTGTATTTTATCTTTTGCATATACAAGTCAATTGGTATAATCTATGTAATTTTGATTGCAAAAATTAAATATAGGATCCCTTTTTACTTTTGCTCGTTCAAATCACATCCCTAGAGTTTTCCCAGGCTATAACTTGATACGAAATTTCTCACAATAATCCTGTTTGTTTTACCATCTGTTAACTAATCTTCTCCAAAACTCTTGTACTACTGGGTTCAATAGTTATTTACGAAACGTCTGCGTATGACAGGTATGTTATTCATTTTATTAAATAGTTTAATGTTTCATTACAAAATACGGATCCACTTGACGATCCCGCTGACTCCCATTCATTGCTTTCTAATTATATCTTTGTTCAGTTTTCCGAATTTCGTACACCTATCGATTGCTAAAATACCAGCATACTATATATACAAAAACAGTGAAGCGTTCTCTTTGAGTGGAGAATTGAACTTAGGAATGAGTAAAGATACTTTTTAAATTTTCGAAAAATAATACAAAATCTGCTCATGCATACTGCAAAATCAACATTGATTTTGGTGTGCAGTACACCTAACAATTTCTCATCTTAAAATATTTTCTCCCGATCGCTCAGTGACGTGATAGGGTGGACACTCCCTCCATAGGTTTTAGAACGTGGGACCAAATTTTTTCTCACAAATGTCTTGCTTCCTTCTAACGACATCAAAGAAATTGTTTATTGCTATAAATCAATAGATTTAATTGTCAGAAAACAATTTTCTTTTAGGGTTGAAATGTTTACAGGGATGTCACCAGTGGTAACATCTAAACCGCGTGCCATGGACAAGCGCACACCGTCGAGCATACTCACCTTCAACATCTGAAACATTCATCCTTCAACGGAGGTGGGAAGAAATGGAGTGAGGATGGCCGTCTAATGTTTGTTTGTTTTGTTTTTTTGTAATCAACATCAACTGTGAAAATCATTAAGTCACATTTTAACTTTTTTTTACTCTATAAAATTGGAATTTCAAAAAAGAAAATTCTTAGAGGATGCTCATGTTACAAATAAATCTATCGTTCAAATTTCAAGCTTCCAGCGTTAGTAGTATAGGCTATGTGTTGATGAATGATCAGATTTTTAAATATGAAATTTTAAAAGCTTGAAATTTTTTCCGAAATTTTGAAGCAGTGTCAATTGACGCCTGAAGCTTTTAAAATTTATATTTCATGTTTCAAAAATATCTAAGTTTGTATAACTTCTGTACCGTGCACCTACGTTGAGTGACCAAAGAAGGGACTTTTGTTGTAATTTTGTGATTTTTATTGAACATTACCTTGTACTTTTTAGCATGAGAATTATTATGTTACATTCAAAAGATTGTTGAAATCTATGTGATAGTTGTATATTTGAAAGTAATTGTTCATTCGTAAGCAATTAATGATAACTTATTCGGTTAAGTATCATTGAACTCACATTTTTATCCATGTCGGGGAAATATTTTTCATGGGAAAATCGTTCTCATGGTTAGTGGCGAAAATAATTGTATAATTTAACTCATGTTATAATTGTATTGTATTACATAAATTAAAATAATATAACGCCTATTTATTTTATAGTAAATTGTAATATTCACCCAGTATTTATACATTAATTCAACTCGTGAATTTACATTAACTTAATTCTAAATTAGAATTCAACTAATACCTTATTATTAACAATTTTTAAAAGAACGAACAACGTCCAAAGAACACGTCTTTCCTTTAAATCCTCAATGGAAAACTGACATGTGTAGCATATGTTATTTCAACGATCACACTCTTTCCCCGATTGTGTACGAAGGGACTATTGTGGGCGGCAGCGTCCAAACATAGATTCTGCTAACACGAGTAGAACACCCACGTAAGAAAGATTCGGGAATCTCACAATGCTGGCATTGGCTTCTCAACTTTCACGTGGTCTTTAAGCTTTCTTTTGCTGCGAGGAGAATAATTAACTCAACGAGAAACTATGTCATAGATATATGATCATAGTTGAAATATGATTCAAGTTTGTGCCTTATACGGTCATATTACAGATCATAGATATGTGACATAGAAATATAGCCGTGTATTATCAACCTGATTGATGGACGAGTCACTTTGGAGATCGAAGCTGGTAACACGTGGTATTTTTTGGCTGACGTCTGATTGATTGGTTTGCACTACGTATCCTCTGGAGCGTGACACGTTAGATAGTTCCACCAAGGTCATACCAAGCCACGGTTTTATTTGCTCCCGAACATGTCATTAACATTTTCTGATCGTGATACAAACAAGCTCTTCAGGACAAGAACATATTCGCATCTAAGTTCATTTAAGTCCGAAAGCAGAGTGGCTAGTGATCCTTCCTTTCAAAATTCCCTGACTCCCTGACCAATGGATTAATTTTCCCTTACTATAACCGACCATTAATATGCAAGCAAAATATTTTTACGATTGACAAACAAACATCCTAGTAGGTAAAATCTCATAAAAATAAAGAAATAATTTCATACAAGAAATTATCAATAATTCATAAACCATTCTTCAAAAGTAAAGTTCCGTCATTGAAAATATAAAAAAAGCAGACATCAGAAATATAAATAAAACAATGCTTGGCATTTGACTGATTAAAGGTCGATGAAAGTAACAGCCATCATTGAAACAACACCGAGGCGGTTGGAGAGGGTACCGGAAGAGGCGGAGTCATCAAGACATTTGCGGTCAGTAAAACATAATATATCCTAAAGGAGAAAATAAGGGGTAGGAGTTCAGTCGTCAACTGCTACACGCTCCAATAACCCCCGCAAGAAGTTATGACAACGGTGCTTAGTATCACGTCTAGAGGTGGGTCTTTGCTTATCGAACTAAATAGCTCCATTTCGAACTGTCTCGCTATCATTCCGTTGAAACGGTGATAACAGTTCCGCTTGGAACACTTGCTGTCGTGTCGAGTTCCCCTTTGAACCTTTCGCTGTCGCGTCGTTGGAAAGGCGCTGACACTTTCGTAAACATTTGAAACAATGTTCACAGTTCCGTAAATTGTTCGTATAAACAACTGTAAAAATTATGAAATGCTTGTGTTGAGGAGTTCGGTGCATCAAGTTTGGTTTGGCATGAAAATACCATCTATGTTAGGTCAAACTGAAATCTTACGCGATAATCCAAATAAATTGTAGTCAAACTTTAGGATACAACGGTACACGGTGGAAACGAACTCGCACTTGTTACAATTTGTCACGTATTTGGCGAATTTCTATTTGACGATCTTTGTCATTGCTTTTAATTTTTTTCCTCTGAGTAGTGCGGAAATTCCCTGACTATTCCAGAAACAGAATTTCCTGACTTTTCCCGGTTGCTTGCCATCCTGGAAAGGGTGTTTAGATCTTTTAGTATTAAAAAAATAACACTATCTACAAAATTAATGTTTATTGTTCACCAATTTGGGAAAATATCTTTTGTTCTAACAATGCCTACAAACTAACTCCCTATCTGCGAATTATCAAGTTCAGTTTATACAATTTACGGAATAGTCTTTTCTCTTCAATTTTCACATTTCATGTTAATCTATCAGTATTTAAATAAAATAATCTATGACGTGTCAATGATTTCTAGAAAACGTTGTAGGAAGAAGTTTCACAGTACTACAATTGCTTCATTTCAGTACCACGCAGCGAAAACTTTCGTCGCAAGAAAACAAACATTAATTCTCAATTATGAAATACAATGAGGATATCCGCTTTAAGTAGTGTATAATCGTAGACAACAAATTCATAAAATAGTTGGTACAAAATATTCACAATAAAAAAGCTTCGTACTCCTAATCTGACATTCATTGTTGAACACCGCACTACAGTGATGAAGGTTACAATATTTTTAATGTTTTGAGAAGAGAAACACAAAAAATAAGAAAAGAATTTTAAAAAATACCTGAATAGCAATGAACATTTTTTAAGTTCAATGAATAAATAAAGATAAAACTACTCACGAATGTCCGGTACAAGTGACTTGTTGATCGCCTGAAATCGAATATTCACAACAATGTCATTCAGAAAAATTGAAAGGCAAGTATTATTCCGTAGCAATTCTTGAGAATAATGAATCTCATTGGCACAGAAATCGGACGCCGAGCATGTACGATACGTAATGGAGTCAAATTACGTAAACAAAAAGAGAGGAGAACAAAACTAACAGCCAAATAATAAACAAATAGAGTAGTATAACCTCTATGTGAGTAATCACAAGACCAACGTTCTTATGACTTATTAAAGGAAAATGACTTAATTATTTTTCCACACTTCCACTAATAATGTACTTGAAGCGTAAATATTGTAAATTCTACAGAACAATGCAACAAATTCCATTTTGATTATTAATATATGTCATCTCAAACAATATCGATAAGCCAATGTTCACTGTGATAAATTAAATATTCAAAAGAAGTGATTTATGTTTTGAATTACGGAAAATAGCGGCACGAAACCTATGCTAATAAAAGAGAATTCTAATGAATATCTGTGGCATGGAAATCTATAAGCCATTGATGAAATTATTCTAAACTTCAAGGACTCTTCTTAAGGGTTATTGCAAGTAAAATTCAAAGTATGTGGTTACTATTGATAAAGGAAAATTAAAAAGTGGCTGCTAATCGGTAGATGTCAATTTTCACTCGCCTGACTCTTGCTACAAAGCTTAGTGTCCATCAGAGTTAAATTGAATTACGTGAGGCGGACAATTCACTGAAGGTTTAATCTACAAGACCGAATCGTAGAAGCAAAATCATAAAAAGTCTGTGAACATTGTTTTCAATTAAATAACCTAAAAGTGAAATGAAAACCAAAGAATTCAGAGGTCTTTAGACAGAATGCTTAATGAACAAATGTAATTTTCCTTCTGCCTGGATTTTAAAAGAATTGGTAATTACACACAAATTAGCTTACAATACTACTCAAATTTTGTAGGTGGTTTTTATTTTAATAACACGAAAGTAGAGAAATATGGAACTTACAAATGAATTTAGCATACCAAAGAAAACAGCATGAAAAATTAGCTATAAACGTTCGGACTTGTGTTTCGACAGGTGTTTTAATACCCTCTGTAGGGTAAAAAACATCAATTCACAGTGCCCATTTTCCTTTGAATGTTGATGTAATTTTTGTTTGTTTAACGATGAAAAAAATATTTTTAATTGTTGTATTATTTGTGATTTTTTTAAATTTGAATGTCCAATAATGATTGTTTTAAGTTTCTTATCAAATCTCAGGCAACTCCGGATAGTTCTGCTAGTTATAAATAAGGTCATTATTCACAGCATAGTAATAACAATGATTTTCGATGGGGATGAAAATATTAGTTTTTGTTAGGATTGTAGTAACAAATATACTCAACATAACTATTTGAGAATATTTTATTTTTTTTAAAATAATTTTTAATGTACAGTACATATTGTACCTTAGAGAGTAATATGGATAAAATTTTGTTGATGAGAAGATTAAACGGTACATATTTCTTTATTTTTGTATAGTAAAAAATTCATTTCAGAGATCAAACTTTTTTTTCTAATTTTAACTTTTCTAATATTACGTTTTCCCATGTAACGCCTGCATCAATGTTACTAGAAAAACTACCTTTTAATAGAACGAACCAATGAGTTGAGAAGTTGAATTTGAGAAAAATATCTTCATCTACTGCAGCATACGCTAGGACTGGCATGTCAAACTGACGACCTGCGGATCATGTCAAACTGATCCTCTACGTGATTTTTCGTGGCCCGCGACGAGGACGCTATGTAATAAAATGAAAAGGAACGTGTTTCAAATAAAAAACAATAGAGTCGGAGAACAGGATGTACTTCATATTGTGGGAAATTGACGAAGCGTTGGGGACAGATCAGTCCTACCTATTGGCTGCCTTAGAGAGATGTTCTGTTTTTTATCGCGGTTGTGATTATAACATGAGAACCTAAGAATTGTTGGAATTCATCCCTCTTCGCGGAATAACAACCGGTGAAGATATTTTTGGATGCATTTTGAGCATTCAAGAAAATTTTAACTTGCTTCTCGACAAGCTTGTTTCTGTGACAGCTGATGGCGCTAAATGATGACGGGTAAAACTTATGGTTTTGTGTCACGACCGAAATGGAAATTTCAAGATGAGTGTCCTGATATATCGAAAATCAGCGCTTTTCATTGCCTTATTCATCAACAAGTTCGAACATTCACATTATAAAAATGGCACCGAATCCAAGACTTGCGAATATTCATAGAGTCAACTGATTCTTTTTCACTAGTGTGGGGTGTACACGTGCACTTATTCAACAATATTGGTAATTAAATCCGAGCGTTGTAAGAGATCAAAACATCCTGCAAAACAATCGCTGTAATCGAGACCACAGAACACATGATGGGAGGGTAATATGCTTTTGTATTCTAAGAATTGTAATTCTTACTGCATCATCACCAGATAACTTTCAACATTACATCTGTAGAATATCGGAAGGCGGCTGGCTGCCTCCCTCACTCTCTCACCACTTCCTCATTCTGAGACGTCTGACCCAGTGATGCTCCCCGACTCATCATCACCTTTCACTCACACTCACAATTAGGAGGCAATTGGGGGCCATACTTGTTCAACATTTTAAAAAAGTAATCAAGAATTAATGTAATATACTAGCAAAGAAACTCCATAAGAAAATCTGACATACTTTCGAAGAGTGAATATTTGAGCGTTTCTCAGTACGAAATATGCCATAGATTTAAAACAATTGTTCTCGCGTTGATACATGGGGCATTGCACCATTATACGTGAAATACTGACTACTACTTAAAAAGTGTGAAATGATCTCGCTGAGATATAGAATGCAACGGCACAACCGGTTGTCGTTGAAAACCTAAGTGTTTTCGTGTTTGGAGTCACATAAGTAACGAAATGTCTAATGTAGTTATTTTTTCTCGTTTCAAGATTATTTACCAGTTTAGCCCTACTGCAACTGTGTCTCGCAAGTATATAGTGGAAGGAAGGGTCAGTTTGATTGCTTAATAGAATACGAAAACGTTAAAAAACTGCTTAATGTCTTTATTTTATGCCCGAGGGGCGATAATCTCTTGTTTAAAATTATATACAAAACTTTATTTCCAGTTTATTTATATTTAATTGTGATTTTTTCGGGTACGCGTGTAAATTTGTCAGTGCGTATTGATAAGGTATTGGTGAACATACAAATGTCTTTGTCTGAGAGGTGACAGATTCTATATGACGCATCGGTGTTGCATAAAACAACCAGAAAAAAATAGATACCAAAGAAAACATAACCAGACGAATGGAAGACACAACAATCCTGAAAATATATTACTCGTATCTCAAACGATGACAGTAGTTTAAAAATTCATTTTTCCCAAACTGAAACGCAATGCACCGAACAGGAGGCGAGTTACGAGAAGAAACCCATTGTACGTGCGCAGTAGCAAAGATTTGATTTCTCTTATTTTCATTTCTTGAAATTCCAGCGCCTCGGCTTGCCGGTCACTACCTGGGTTTCTGTTTCTCTCTTTATTTTTCTTTGTTTTTTTCTCGCTTTAATATTATGCTTTAAAAACAGGGGTGCACCCAGGATTTATTTATGGGAGGTGGGGGTTGAGGAATGTGAACAGAGGTTCGATAGGATATAAATTAAAACAATGGGTAAAAACCTGAAGATGTCTTGTAAAACAGGTGATCGAAAAGACTAGTCTATGTAGAACATAAAAGATTTAGACAATTTTAATGTATATAGGCATAAAAAAGAGTACATCCTTAGTAAGAAAAAGCTCTTCCTAGAAAAAATAATAAATAAAAGAAGATTCTATGATCGATTTTTCAGTAATATTTTCACATATATCTAATCGTACTGGAGACTGCGTCGTATTGTAGACTCTATGCGACTATCAGTCGTCAAAAAAGACCCAAATATATTCTTAAAAGACTTATTTCCTCGAATGAATATTACGCATCAAATATTGTTATATAGCAATGTTAGGCAAAAATCAATTTTCATCCGTTTGTTGGTTATGGCTTCCTTCAGCTAATTGATAATCAAGCTAGCCTGCTCCTGCCGTTAGCTGCGGTTGTGAATGAACTCTCTCTATTTTTCAGTTTAATCTTTCTAATTATTTTATTTTTTCGAGTTTTTTGTGATCAGTAGTTGTATTTAGATCCCAACTTTCATTGTAGTGTAAAATTCTTTGTTCTGTGTGAGTGTTAAGTGAAAAAACACTAAAAACATTTCCTAAGGTTTTCAAACTCAACGGACCAAATATAATTTCATATTGTTTTCATTCAGTGCTTCATTCAAAGGTGTGATAAAGTTTACGTAAGTACAAACGGAATCATAAATTTAACTTCTTGGTGCATTAAAATTAATTATTTTGCTGTATTTAGATTTTCTGGTGCGTATACCATTACATCATTATTAACTTACAAATAACGTACACTATCGTTGCACTGCTCAAGTTTCCTCGTCGTAAATAGAATTATTCCAATATTTTACCATTTGTTTTCGTGATCTTTTTGTAGTTATTCATTACAATTTAACATAATATTGCCTTAGTTATTGTGGAATTAATTTATCTGCAGTTGTCATCCTAAATTATTTCTGTGATTTTAGTTGTCGGTTTGTTTATTTACTTATTTAAACCCTGCCCCATTGTTGCACCCAAGATATCGTCGTCATAATTCATATAATTATTACATTATTTTACAATTCAGTGTTCTTGATTCTTTCGTATTTATTTACATTTTAACAAAATATACGGTAGTTATTGTCGAATTAATTAATTTCCAGTGGTCGTCCTAAATAATTATTACAATCATTTTGGTCGTCGGTTTGTTTGTATATTTAATTTATTTATTATCTCATTTGTAACTTCCGTAGTAATAAATATATTATTATACTAACATCCTTCATTCAGTGTTAGTTGTCATTTTTCGTGTATTCTCATTTGCTTCTGTTGTTAAGTTGCTAACTATCTCACAACAATGGACACTATCGCTTTCCTCAACTCATTCAAAGCTGATCTTCAGAAGGCGTACAATGACTTGGTACAATATATTGACACACGAATCAGTGCGCTGGAAGAGGTCAATAAGAAAACGATCGGCGGTTGGACTACAGTTAGAAATTCTCGCCGTCCTTCCAACTGCTACCACCCGGTTAGACCAACTACACATGCACCACCCCAACTCTTCACTCAGAATAGGTTTAGTGTGTTAGATAACATGTCCCTGTTTCCTCCCTTACCTACTCGCTCATTCCCTCCCGTCCAGTACCCAGACCTGTTCACACACCACGCACTGGTAAGCACAGCCACCCAAAATCACGTAAAGTAGTGCTATGCAGAGATGAAACCAACACTTCCACGCAGAAATCAAACGTGCTCATACTAGCTGATTCGCACGGTCGTCAGATGTCCTCCGTATTGCGTGGATTGCTTCCTAGCCAGTTCTCAGTCTCCGGTTTCTGTAAGCCAAACGCTCGTTTGGCTGAAGTTATTCGAGAACTGGACACTTACACTAAAAAACTCACAGCAGGACACAGTAATCATCATAGGTGGGCAGAACGATACTAACTTAGGTGGTCATTTCAACACGTCTGAACATCTACAAAAACTAAAAATGGCCTCCTTGCACACGAACATAGTGCTCTCTAGCTTGCCTCCACGCTTCAACGTTCCACAAATAAACCATGAAATTAACCTGGCCAACATCTCCCTAAAACATCACCTGGCAGACACAAAAATCACATTTATTGATTTGCAATCACACCTGACTGCCAAGGACTTTACCCAGCACGATTTACTCCTGAGACTGTCTGGGAAACAGCACTTCGGTTCTCTTCTAGCTTCACATCTGACCTCACATCATCCACCTTCCCCACTCCTACACCTCCTCCTGCACCTACCTCCTCTCCTTCTGCTCCTACCTCATCACCATCTCCTCTTCCTATCTCGACACCCATTTCTTTTCCTTTCACCTACTGCTTCCTCATCTCGCTCGTCCTCATCTATTCCTCCTGCCGCCCCCATACACAGTTACAACTTGCGCTCAGGAGTACGATGTGGTACTGGAAGGTGACAATCGCCTTCAGGTGCAGTGTGCGGGCTTGATCCGGAACTAGAAGCTGTACCAATTTCAAATTCCTCTCCACAATCTAACGTCGATTCCATTTCTCGTGAGTCACAAACTCTTTGCGAAAATAAAATAATTATATTTCATCATAATCTCCCATCCCTTTCAAACAAATTGACAGACATTGAAATTCTGGTACAAGAAAGTCGATTCGATTTGCTATGCCTCACATAGCATTGGCTTTCAACTAAGAACATCGACGATACTGCTATTTCTAATTATTATTTAACAAGTTCTTACTGTTGGAAAAATTTTAAAGGAAAAAATCCCCACGGAGGTACGTATATCTACGTTCGTAATGATATTTTATCTTCTCCACAAACAGGCTACGAGAACTTCTGCGTAGATAGTGTGTTCGAAATTTCTGCAGTTAATCTGACCGACACCGGTATTGTTGTTTTGTGTATTTATAGACCTCCTCAATCAGAACTTGACATATTTTTTCGGAACTTCGAAATTCTTTTAAAACGTATCACACATAAATCTACTAAATCTATCGTTATATGTGGTGATTTCAACATCCATTTCCTGAGTACATCCGACTCTGCACATTCACCAGTTAATCGATTCAAGAATCTTATCAACTCCTTCAACCTTATTATTACGATAAACGACCCCACTCACCTCTCCGGTTCATCTCAAACACAGCTAGATCAAATTATCGTCAACAATGGAATCTCGTATCTCTCTAAAGTGTTTATCGCCGGATACAGTGATCACCTTGCTCAAGTACTGACTATTAATAATAAACGAAATCCACTTAAAATCCATTACAAATTTACAAGAGAGTTTAATGACATAAATAAATCGATATTTATAAATTATTTGCGTGAAGAAACATGGAAAGATGTATAGAATTGCCAAAACACCGACGACAAATTCAATGTATTTATCTCAATATTCCTAAAACATTACAACTCTAGCTTTCCCATAAAACGCAAGTTAATTAACACAAAGAAATACAATAGATGGATCACTCAAAGGATAAAAATTTCTTCAAAAAACAAACGCCGTTTATATTATCTTTCAAAACGCTATGACCAACCACTCGAATTCCATAATTATTTTCGTAAATATAAGACTATTCTTCGAAAAGTAGTCTATGCAGCTAAAGTAATAGAAAACGACAGGCATATACTAAAATCGAACAACCGGATGAAAGCCATGTGGAATATTGTTAAAAATTACACGTCAACTTCTGAAAATTGCAAAGAAAATATTTCTCTACTAAACGATGGCAAAATCGTAACAAATCCTCAGGACACCGCAAATTTGTTTAATTCTCACTTCTCAGAAGTTGGTAAAATAACGAACTCAGTATATCCAAATCAATGTCCACCAATTATATCGATCCACGTACCCAATTCCATGTTCACTTCCGAAACTAACGCCAGTGAAGTCATGAGAATCATCAGCTCATTAAAAAACAAATTTTCAACAG
>NNCF01126142.1:0-30188 GCA_002313205.1 Laupala kohalensis
CCTCTCTCCTTCCTCTTCGACTTGGAGCGAGTAACACGCCCGGAGAGAGTGTCACCTTCCAGTGCTTTCAGAACGATTTTATACTTGTTGCGTAACTGCGATGAGAGGACTGCGTGAGTTTTGATTTTTACGTTAAGCACCCGTCTCCTCTAAGAGGTAGACTGCTTCAAGGCTGATCACATTATTCAAATCGGGGAAGAGTAAAAACAAGAGACCGGGTGTCAGGTATTTGATATCACCATCCACCTCAAATGTACCATCAGCAATCGGTGTCATACGTGTATTTCCCAAATACAAGTCACTCCGCAACTATATACGGTCCGTACATATTTTCTGTTCGTCCCGAAATAATATTCATCCAAAGCAGGTTCCACTAAGACTTGCGAGGAGACGATCCGAGAATAGCCAACGCATTCTTCTTCGCCTCCTCCAACTTCCTCCTTTATCATCTTCTCCCGTTTATACGGACGGTAGGTGGTGGCGGAAGAAGCGGAGGGTTGCGATGAGGTGAACAGGAAGCTTTGTCTTCTTCGGTATCAGGCGAGGTGGGGGCAATGGTGGTGTGGGGATTTTGTTCTCTTCCCTTCTCGATAACCTTCTCTAGAGACCCTTGGAAATAGATATCCAACAATCTACAGCGATCACCCTCCATGACGTGGAGGGTGTGAGAATATTCCCTTGCTGTTTTGTGAGAATATTCCCTTGCACTTGCCTAATTTCCTCTTCTAACGCGAGAGCCAGAGATGCGGAGACGACGGTAGTGGTAGTATTTCACGTGCGGGTACGTTTTTTAAGTTTTTTCTATCTATGAACACGCTAGATCTTCTTCTATTTTCGATTAATCGCATCCCCACTCTTAATGGTCTCCTCGAATTGTATCACTCGGAGGTGGAGATTTGCTTGGTATGCTAGGTTTTTCTCTTCTTCTTCCTCGCACAGCATGACGTCTATATAATGGAGTCCTTTGCATTTTACCCTCCCAACATCGTTTTCAATTTTATGACGACGGCGGTACCCAATGCCGCAGCACATTCACCGATTCCTGCACCGGTGGAGGTCCCGCACACTCACGCACGTCTCGCAAGTATCTCGCCTACTTCCCTACGCTCTTCCCTTCCCTTGTAGCGTGCGCAAGCGATATCATGTTCCCTGCACGCACGATCAAGAGCGATCACACCAGGATCCTTACGCGCTAAAAGTTTTGCCAACTTCATACCGGGACCGCTGTATTAGTACCTGGGGATATGATGTTTATTGGGTAGTGCATTAATGGCGAGATTCACCCAACCACCATTTGCTCCTCGTCCGATCTTTCGAACAACACGCCTCTGGAACAGCGGATCTAAGTGCATCGTCTTCGTGACGTCACATTACTGTCACTCCTTCTTTCCTACAACAACATTGTATGTGCGGCACGAGAAAGCGATACCCCTCGCGTAACCGCTCCTCACGCATGCTTTGTGCCTTGTCGATCACGAGAAAGACGAAGAGATGCAGCTCCCAAACACGTGAACAAATGTGTTTGAAATCGTGGAATGATGAGAAGTCGTTCCCCACATGCTCTCTGTATTTGGTGATGAGTTCGTTGTCTTCTTCTCGAACAGCGACCACCATATTTGCATTTTCGCGAATCACTTGTTTTGGAATTTTCGTATATGTTTCACAAAGATACAACACATCGTATTGTCTATGGCGTCTTGCAGCAAAATAGGTTTAGATAAAATCTTAGATGTAGGGATCACGTTTTCATGCCGTGCAAACACATCTAATTGGCAGATGCCATCCGCGACACGATTTAGAAAATGATACAAAGGTTGATCGCGTGTGGTGGTGTAGAGATAAATATGTTGAAACCTTAAAGCGTTCGGTTTTGTCAGGAACGACATTTGTCATCCCATATCCCGACGGACCCAGAATTAGAGCGGTCAGGCTCTCCGAAAAAAGAGGATCGTTTCTACGAGTGTGCGGAGAAGCAGAAGAAGAATCCTTGAGATGTGAAATCTTGTGTACGGGCTGGAGTGAAGACTGCTTCACGACAACCATCGATAACAGCTGTGGTGGAACGTGGGAAGAAAACGAAATAAATAGTGCAAACACCAATGCTCGCACAACATAACACGATGGATATCTTTGCGCGTAACATGAGAGTGTGTGTGAAACGTAAATGTGGTCATTATTATCTCGAAAACGGACGTTTTACCGATGTCGCAGAACCCGAAGAAAAAGAAAGATGGTGCAACAAAGGGGTTTGTGGATGCAATGATTCAAGTTGCCCGCGAGGAGAAGAAAGGGAAGAGAGAGAGCATTCAAACGTGATGTGCATGAAAAGATAAAAGACCCCATCATCCTGAACCTCACATTCCGTAGTTCTCCAAATCGATTGACTACCCTACCCTACAAGTATTGAGCAATCGAACCGGGTGCATCTGCTTTCATTGCACCCTGTACCGTACTGCATGTGCTACTCTACACTGCTGCCGAGAGGGAGTTGATGAGATGCAAGTCAAGCAGTAATGATGACGAAAATTTGATGAGAATCGATACAACGAAACTTTTTCTGGTTGTGGCAGATCAGTGTTATGCATTTCAAAACAGTCCTAAACCATCCGATGTGGAGAAGAAGGAAACGCGAAAAAGCTGGCCGCTATATATAGAAAGTGAATACATCATTCTCTATACACATTGGTCTTCACATTTTTAAAATTTTACTCGTGCCAACACAACAACACCACCACAGCATCCACTCTAAAAAGAAGGTTGAAAGATTGGTGTGTGTTTACTCTAACAACACCTGTGGAGGAGTTTACATCACAGGATGGTGCAGACACGTGGTAAGAAGAAGAGGAGATAGATGAGAGTGCTACCGATGAGCAAACGTGTAAGTTGATTCCTACTTTCTTTGATCGGGACCTTGGGTGCTAATGGATCTCTCGCCGGTTGAGCATCTGTTATCGGCAACGCCGTGACGAATGCAAAAACTGCAAAATGCAAACTCGAATAGATTATGCGATATAACAAGGCGATGGAGGAAAAAAGGGTGTTTGGTGTGGTGCGATGTGTAAAATACAAGCGTCAAAAGCGGATGGGTGTGTGTGGAGATGGGTGGATGTGGGTGGAGGAGAAGAAAGCAACAACGTGCAAAAAGGCATGTTTTGAAAGGATTCCTAAACGCAGCATGACACATCAAGAAATGATGCATTACGCGCTTGCTATGGGGATTCCCTACTTTAGAAGTGTATTTATGGGAGAAGTGTATTTACCCTCGCTCGCTACTCGCTTAGGGTGGCCATTTCGAGCTGCAAATTTGCTCAATGCAAAGGGGTGAAGGGAAAGGGGGGAAAGAGAAAAGGGATTAGGTGGGGATAGAAGTCGAGGGTTTAGTTCTAGAGAAACTCATAGTCTAAGGGAACAGTTTTATTACTCACATAAATTGGTGATGGAGTTCAGACCCTGAGAGAGGAGTTGCCAAGGTTATGATCGTAGCGCTGACGTAGCTCAGACAGAGTGCAACTCGGCTGCTCGGGTCGGAGCGGAGAGTCTGGTGCTCCCTGGTTCGAGGGCGAGCTAGGTAGCGAGAGGTGGCGGCAGCTCCCTGGGGCGACGCTTATCTTAGCATATTTTACAGCCAGGAACTACCTTTGCACTCACTCGGTCCTCCTATTCTAATCTCGTTGGTCTTCCTACTCAAAATATATGATTTATAACTCTGACGTCATGACCCTTTAACCCAGTTTCGTTTACCAGTACGCCTGACTCAGTTATAATATACTTGGTTGTGCATACATATCTGAGGTGGCGTCACGACATGCGTAATACATTGCCGCGGAAGACACAGCGACTCGAATCGGGAGTGATCAATCTGGATGACAGTGCGTGTCCGGGTATTCATTTTGTAGCCTACACACTACACACCACGTGCACATGCTATTTTTATTGCTTCGGCCTTCCCACACTACCCAAATTTCTCGTCTATTTTGGGAAAAAACGTTGGCGACACGCCGCAAGTATAAGATTTTAAGAATAAAAATTGCGGACGACTCTGTTTCCAATTTCTATATTACGATTGGAAAAGGGGGGGGGTCGTAATCGATGTGAATTATCGAACACTTACTTTCTGCGGTACTGCTGCTTTGGGGTCGGTGTGATACACACCACACATCGTGTTAGATAGATCTTATGAACTCGCTTTGCTTCCAAACCAAGGACACATTTTTAAACGTGGTGGGATATGTCGTAACAGCACGTTATATTGACGACATTACCATTCGTTTGGAGGGTTCGGACGGTTTGCTCACACACTTTCACGCCGGAAGAGCCTTCTCATGCTGCCTGCTACTACGAACGGAACCGTGTATAAAATGAAACCTTTCCTCCGTCAACGTCACACTTGGCTTTGCACCCCCGTCACGTTGAACTAGAAGAGCAGACGAGTGTGAGGTGCTTTTGAGTACAAAGTTCTGCGAGAAGATGAAAAGACAAAAAAGAAAAAGTGATGTAGGAGGAGGAGAAGAGAGGATTAGAATCAATTTCTTCGATATTGATCTCTTCACATCGAAGACATGCAATCGATGCGATGGGAGAAACAACTCACGGGACGGAAGGTAGCCAGTGATACACCATACACAATCAGACACAAATACTACGATGAAATAAATATCGTTGAAAATAACTAGGACGCAGTCACACTGCCCTGCGACAGCGTGCTTGTGATCGAGGGAAAGGCGTTGAAAAAAAGATGTCACCTAAAACGAGAACACCCTCCGAACTCGATGAAACCGTGTGGGCCTTTCTTTTTTCTAAATTCGGTTTGTAATCAACGGCACTGAGATCAATTGTACACAACTGCCGAGAATTACCACCAACATTAAGAATGTATTTTGGCTCTCCACCGAAGAACCTCATCAGCATTATTATACAGGGTGGAATTTTACAGCTCAGCGAGGAAAACTCTGTACAATTATCATATCGGTTGGACATTTCGCGCCGTGGATATCGCTCAAATATGGGATTCTCGGAAAATAATGCGCGCGCCATATACGGTGTTTCACAAGAATTGATCCTGGTACGCTCGACGACGGAGAATTATTGTCTGTACTCAATGGAATCTCATGGCTCATGCCACACTTGAAGTGTGACCGAGCGAGTACACACTATTCTTCCAAAGTCGTGAGCTTGTGTAAGAAAACTCTAATTTCATTCATCAGTTGGGAAGTCTATGAACTACCATCCGTTATTCAGGCGACTAAATGTGTGTGGACGGTGAAAAGTGCCTCCTCCAAGAATCTACCGCTTTACGTCGTTTTCGCAATGCAAAAAGATAAACGCGATGATTTATAGAAAAATGGGGGTAAATTCGATTACTGTGATATGCGAACAGCATCGTTATTTTTAAACGATATCTGCCTTTCCTACAAATAACTACGTTTGAATTACGGCGACAGGGTGTGATAAAATTCTCCCACGCTATGCATACAACCTCTTTAAGGACTTTAAGAAGGGTTTCTGCGAAAGAGAATCTCTTCCATGAACGAAGAAGCCTATCGTCTGATATATCCTTTTATCGTGTTTGATTGCACAAAGCTGTAGGAACTCAACATCGGTTCGAATGTGGACATCAAAATCGAGTTTGAAACTGAGACAAATATCCCGGATAGAGCATCCGCCTATTGTCTGATTCTGTATTCGCGCGCACCTGCAGCTGTCCCCCCGTGACCGGACTTGTCAGGAAATATAGCTAAAGACACACCCCATTAAAGCATGTCATTGGAGTTGTAATCGTGTGAGAGGAACGAACGCATCATGTTAACGCGAGACGTGCGACAGGAGGAGGAGAAATAGGAAGTAAGAGTGAAACGTGAGGGAAGAGGTGGAGGGGATGAAAAAAAAGAAGCAGGACGGCGATGCGATATGAAGAAGGAGAAGATGATGGAGTGTGTGAAACAAAAAGCGGGAGGGGATGAGGAAGGCGGCAGGTCACTGTCTCATCCCCCACCACCACCTCCCGACACAAGACTATGCAAAATGGTTTATGGAGGGAGTGAAACTTGCTATTCTACAAAACATATCTGATTGTAATAAATAAAACACAAGGAATTAAACTATAGTGTACTATTTTTTGACAAAAAAACATGTTACAATCCTGTTCTATTTGTTTCTCCAATCGTCTTCTACGCACAGACACACACTTCCCTCGTTCCTCACACACATTGATAAAAGAAAACACAAGGAATAGAGACTATTTGTTGTTTTTTTCTAAAAAAGNGGAAAACATTGTCTTAATCAAAAGTTTATCGTTATATCATACGCATCTCCCATTCTCCTCACTTCGATTCAATTGAAGAAGTCCATTCAAATCTTAATGTGATTTAAATACGTTTGTATATCGAGAGAGAGAGAGAAATAGATTGATGAAAGCGTCTTTATTAAGAAAAGAAATTTAGCGTTTGAAAACAAATCTAAAAACTATGTGTTACTAACTTGCTTGTTAAGAAACACTTAAATTTGCGTGACTCAAGCAGAATTGCCTTCTTCACAAACTTCGTATTGAGTACTTTCCCTCTTACAGGATGTTGAAAGAGTTCACTCTTGCGAAGTTCCGAAAGTTTGACGAGCGGAACTCAATTCAAGTCTATCACATCTCGTTTGAATTACCTGCAGAGTTAATGCATGTATTGAAATAAAAAATATATAATGTACATTTAAAAAATTCTATTCAATGCTCACGCACTTTGTTTCATCTTCTTATTTGTTGTTGCCTTTTTCTTATGTATGCGATCTAAATGTAAACAGGAAAAAGGAATGGCACACTTTTGCGAACAGTCATAATAATTTTAAGAAAAACCTCGCTGACAACGCTTTCATCATTTTTTTAGAGGGTGGTTTCTGTGTGAAGGTATCGACATCAACAGCAGGTGAAGAAGAAGATACATGCTCGACAGTTTTCTTTCAACCTTTCTTCTTTCACCTCATTGCTTTATAAATTGCCGAAATCTATGATGATTTAAAAGAAAAAAAACATTTGCATTCCCTCATCATAACACATGTATGTTTGTGGGAAGGAGGAAAAAACCCACACACGCAGAGAACATTGTTCCTGCTCACTCCCCGTAATTTGCCAGCGTTTTCACAATCTTTCAAGTGTACACGAAGCAATTCAGTGGCAAGTAGAGAATGGGAAGAGGTGGGGAGACGGAAGGTGGAGGTGATGCGGGGGAAACCATTTCTTCTGTTTCTTCTCGCTTGAATTAACACACATCACATCGGGTGATTTACTATTTAAAAAAACGAAAACGAAATGGATATAAATCTATGAAGGAAAAGAACGAAAAATTGAAGAAAAAAAAGTGTTACTACTAACGAAGATTCTTCGTTCCTTATGTTGCGTCTAGACGTTGAAACATGCTGTTGAATGTTTCTACTCGCATATATATACACCCGGATCGCGTACCATTTACATATAATTGACTTTGTAAGTTAACTCACCTGTAATTTACTATTTCTCATTTGTTATTATTACTTTGTAAATTCACACACAAATGTGGTTTACTCTTGATCCATTTGAGTTGCTCGACGACTGTGTAATTTAACCCTCACGTCGACGGCGGCGACTACTAGTTTATTCGAAACTACTTTATTTTTCAATTTACCATAATTGTTATGTCGATCGTTTGTAATTTCTTCGAAACGAAACTCATCGTCTCGTTAAGAAGAAAAACAAGACGACGACGCTGGTATTAACTAAATTTATTCGAAACGTAACAATTTTACAAACATGATTATTGCAGCACACGTAAAAGCTTTACGTTGAGAAAACACATCACTGCGGGAAATTATTAACAAAAAGACACTTTCTTCTAATTAACGGAATGCGAGCAATTGAGCGAATGACGCAAGCAATTGAACAGCTGTGTGTTGCTTCATTGTGTTAATTAAGAAAGGGCAGATGGTCTCTCTGTAATTGCTAGCAACGAGATGAGGTGCGACATTGTCCAGAGAACAAAAACACGGAAACGTATCAGGTAAATAATGATGTAGATGTCCGGGATAGAGTTGAATGTGACTTTCTTCCAACATTCTCTCTTTCTCTTATAAATATTATTAATAATAATATTATACTATTTCGTTTCAGATTTACTAAATAATTTTCTATTCTTTAATATTCTCTCTTATATCATCGTATGAGTTTTTGAATACATGTTGTTATTATTTCGTTTTTTATGTTGTTTTGCTGATGAGAATGTTGTCGCTCCTCCACAAGAACTGGAACTGGTTGAACCTGTAAATCTCGTTAAGTCTATTTATTTTATGTATTTATGTTCTGATAGAAGTAGAAATATAAATGTATAAATAACATTGTACTATATTCTGATTTACAATTTTTTCTATTCGTTTTCTATACGACATCGATATTGTGCAGGAGATATTTCTGCTGGAGTGTTGTTTGAAGTGTTCAAGTCTATTACCTTTACATAATGACGTTCTGTAAGGATAATCAGGTCTGGCTTCGTGCCCTCAAGCAAATGAATCACTCTTTCTGGTTTATTATTTACATGGTCAATATTTTGATGGATAAATTTCAGGTTCATTGAATAAATTTCTTCTTCATATTGGTGTTTATGTATTCCTTTGCTATATATTTTTTCTTCCACTTGTCATAAATCCATTTGACCTGTTCTGATAAAGGTTGTTTGCTCTTTTGGGTTTGTTTTATTTTTACCTTATTTTCTGTATTTGCTAAATTATCTTCCATTTTTTGGTTAACCTGATTCTTATTTTCTTCAGGAGACCCTCTTGGTGCTTCTCCTCTTTTATTATTTCCATGCTTATCCTTCAGAGGATTTACAATAGGGTCCTTTATTTCTATTATATCACCAGTTGCCATTTCTAGTTATCAATTGTGGCTAGGTGTTTATCTGAGCCATTACTTCATTCAACCCATCAATTATAGTTTCATCTACACTTATTAATCTCCTTCTCTCCTCTGCATCTCTTCTCGCCCGTTCAATGTTTGCTTCAAAGATATCTTGAACAGTTTCATCTATCCCTCTTTCAGTTGTTTTCTATGATGGAACATGCTTATGATGTGTTTAGTTGATCCTGCGCGGCACTCAAGTCTGTCAGTGTGCATCCATTATGCTGACCACATGTGCTTGCCAATAAAGCGTATTATACCAAAGCATTGTTGTTATTGTAGTAGCAAACCCTACACACACAAACTTTTTTCATATTTTACAATATAAGACTTGAAAAAACAGATCTTTGTAGAATTCAGTGCCTGATGATTGGTTCTCAAGATGTCTCTTACACTTATTCTTGTCACATGACTCTAATTCTTAGATATGAGTCAAACCATTGATATGGCACACACATTACTGCTGCATCATTCATTCTTGATTGATAAATAGAAAAACAATAAATATGAAATATTTTCATGACATGGACAAAAATTGCCTGCACTAGGTTTCCACTTGGTAACACATTACTAATTTGTGTTGTTAAATTTCATATTGTATCACTCAAAACTTAGTTTATTTCCAAACCTGAACTGTTTTTAGTGTATTATTTATTGTGATTTAAGAAATATGTTGAATACTTTTTCAGAATCAGCATGGCTCAGTGGGTAGAGCGCTGAGCAGCTGACTGGATAGCTGGTGTTTAATTCGCAGTGGGGTTGTTTTATCACACCCCAACATCCAAATTGACTCTTAGACATACTCAGTCTCCTATAAATTGAGTACCAGGTCTTTCCTGGCGTAAAACCAGCCGGAGTAAGTGACTGGCTACATCTTCTCCTCTTAGTGCCAAGGCCACGAAATTGCAGAGCACTACCCTCAACGATACTGTTGTATACCTTCTGTGCCTAATAGGGGATAGTTTGACTTTGAATGCTTCTTAAAAAAGTTTTTTTCTGTAAATTACGAAAATATAGCCTCAATTGGACAAGTTTTAGACGAGTTTGTTTAGTTTCTGTTCTTGCATGATGGTTTTAAAACATATTTTTAACAATCTTTGATATTTTGTGTTCATATTTACATTTAATGCATGTTAAATTGTTCTGTTGTTATATTTTTCATTATAATTTTGTTATAATTTGAATCACCTGACGATGACTTAAAACAAAGTCGAAACATTGTGATCTTATTACAAAATTTATATTTTTTGTCCATAAAAGGTTGCAAGTTTTTTATTAATGTTTTAGTTATATTATGGATGTGATTTGTTGCAGAATTAATTAAATTAGGGAGTACTTCTGTGATATCGCTTAATATAATGACACTCAATGTCAATAACTAATGTATGACATACAATCTGTTGCAGGTAATCATTAGAACAAAGGAGCAGAAGGTGACCCATGAAGCAGGAAATTATCTAACAATATTAAATTACACTTATTTCGCATAGCTGTAGACCTTGACGCAAATTACTAAAATAAAAATAAAATAATAGAATTCCTACCATAGATATCTAATGACCTTAGCCTAAATAAATATTACTATTCTTTAATAGTAGAAAATAATTGTATTTTATGTTAACTTCCTCTTAGCCTAAGTTAAATGAATATGGTTAAATGTATCAAAATTATTATATTTTTGTTATTCTTATACGTAAATATTATTATTATTGTTGTTAGTACTATGACTCACCATACTTCATTGTTATGATCTATGTGGTTCAATAATTTTTTTTCACATTTTAACAGAATGACCGATTGTAATGTACAAACAATCTGCCAGGTATCTTACAATACTACTGTCATGATTGAAATAGAAACTCACTGACTATGTGACACGTGTTCAACAAAACAGACTTCTGTATTACAGGTACCAAGAACCCAACACCCAAATTGTCTAAACCTTCCTATATGGCCTTAGATACTATCCCAGTAGCAGATATCATAAGAGGAACAATTTTGACGGTCTCCACATGAAAAAAAAAATTGAATTCTTCAACCAATGCTGCAAACTTATTGATCTTTCGTGAATGAGTTGTCCTTGGGTTTTGATTAAGCGGGATGGTCAGATCAATTAAAAACGCACACCTCTTTTGCTTGTTAATATACAAGATTTCTGGTCTGTTAGCTAAAATTGTCAAATCCGTTCTTATTGACCGATCCCAGTATATTTTCGCGCGGTCGTACCCAAGTACTTGGGCGGGTTGGTACATATAATAGGGCACTCCTCTGATATGAAACCATTTAAAACAACCATTTTCTGCTGGATGATCTTGGCAACATCGTTGTGTCTCTTGAGGTATTCTGTTCCATCTGGTGGTGAACAACCGCCAACAATATGGTCGATCGTTTTCCGGGTCAAGCCACATTCACGACAACACTCTTTTTCTCCTCCTTTTTGAGGATATGTTTTCTGTAGCATCTAGTGGCTACTTCAATGGGTCTGTGGAGCTATCACCTTTAGGGAGCAGAAATGTATCACCCCTAAATAGGTTCTAACATTCTATTGTTAGTCCCGCATCTAGCAGCTAGGTCATTTATAGCAGGACTTTCTAGTACACGGTAGAACTTCTTCTGATTGAGAGAAAATAACCAGTTTTGTGTTTTCCTTTCTTCGCTCTCTTTGTATCGACGCAACCTTTTGGCATAAACTGCTAGTTTTGAACCCGTATGTTTGTATGTTCTGTCAGCGTCTTTTCATCATCCAACTCAGTTATATGGTATGGTTGAGTAATCTTCCGTATGTATTGTACCAGTCTGTTTGAACGGTTCCCTCCTTTTACTGTGTAAGCCGACCTATCTCACATCGTAAACTTTTGATATTGTTTTGTAGGCGCTGCTCCCAAGGGGGACGTACCCTTTTACGCCGTTGATTATTGCTTCCATACAATTCAACTTTCCTTCCAAGAGCCTTCACAATAACTGCTGCACAATATGTAATGAATTGCACTTCCTCTCGTCCAGCTTATTCTGCCAATTCTTCTGGTATGATTTTGGAGTTAAGGTAGTTAGTCAGTTTAACAGAAGTGTTCATCCTAGGAATTCTTGGACGAAGACACAGGACTGTCCCATACTACTCTTCCATTGCCTCTTGAAGTGATTCTCTGCTTTTCCACTCAGGTCAGCCTACTTTTAGACTATCCTTAACTTTCGAGCTCTACGTATTGTCGTAACTCTTGAGTTCTGATCGCAATTCTGTCTATTGGCATCTGGGTCAGTGAGTAAAGACCTAACAGTACTTGGCAATATTGCCAGTGCTGAAGGATGTGACTCTGTTTCCGATTGTAGATGGCATCTCACCTGACATTTAACTCTTTCAATTTCTTGTTCTGATAGAAGTTTACTCGTCAGAATTGCTCGCTTCCTATCAATTGAGTTCTGTTCCGTTATTCTTGGCGCAAACTCTGAAAATTTATTCACAATTTCGGTTTTAACATAGTCATATCAGTTTCCATTGTCGCAATAAGATAATATAGGCGCATGTTTTCCTTGTTCATTTCATTTGACCAATTGATACGCCTTCTCGGTAGACAAGCAGCAGTGGTTGATGGTTAATTTTTTGGAAAAATAGCCCCCGCTGGTTCAGCATAGAGATTTTGGGTGCTGCCGTGTATATTGTGGGTAATACATTCGAATATCCGCTCGCCCGCTTGCCGTATTTTCATCCTCTGCGATGATACACGGCCAACTCCAGCATCAGAGTGAGACTGTCGTCTAGTCGTATCGGCTGCAACCCATTTGGCCAATGAGTCCGAGGCTTTGCTCCGCGCATTGGGAACGAGCTATCGCTAGTGTAGAGGGTTAGCCATTCACCTGGTTACAAGGACCCCGTTCGTCAGGTTCGTACACAGGTGTTCGTATACTCTGTCCGGGAGACTCGTGAGACTTAAAACAAATTTGTAGTCTCGGATGTGGTGTTGGATTTCTGCCACCCTTATTATTAAATATTATTCGACTGTGATTTATCAGCTTTCCTATTTTCTAATCGACCAGTTTTTTTCTAGCTTCAGTAATTGATGTGTAGAAATAGAACAAAAATACAGTTATAATTTAATTTTTGTAAATAATTATTTTCCTTATATGTCATATGTGTATGTGTCCAGCAGTTAAAGTATCACTAGATTAACTAAGACCTCCCTGATATTGATAGGATTCAAAATTTCAGCTACTTTCTAAGAACTTTTCATGAAATCATATTTTATTATTTTTAAAAAAGTTTTATCAATACACTTACTCTCAATTCCTATTACTTCATTCTTTTGTTGTCAGTGTCTTTTCAAATTGTTTTTTAAAATAAAAATATTTATTACTTTAATGTTTATTACTTTAATTACGTTAATGTTAACAAAGGATACAGGAACACGTAAATGCATGAAAAAATAACACAACAGTCTCACACTTCGCCAACCATCTTGTAGAAAACACACACACATTTAACATTAAAAAAGATTTTTATATTTTAGAAGTAGAAAATAGATTTTGGTTTCGGATCAAATTAGAAGTTATACATATCCATAGTATTCTAAAAAACAACAACATTGCACTATTAAATGAACAAATCCCTGAATTTCATTCCCCTCTCATGAAACTAGCCTTCAAATTCCTTCCCTCTCACCCCCAACTCTCCAGGACACTGCACCCCACTCCCAACATTAAAACCCTCGAAAATTCTTTCCGTCTTCTGCCGCCAGTTCCTGGAAAACTCCGACAGCCCCTTTGCCCCCGGCCATCTCTCAACACCCTATCACTATCCATATAATGACCTCCGTTCGGCGCACTCTGCGCACTCGCCAAAAATATTCCTCATTACTCAGGTACGTAATATTGTCGGTTTGCTCACTCTGTATTTGTTTTCTTTTGTTCATTTTTCATTGTTCTTTCCTTTCTTTATTTCAACAACAACCAAAATTACACTTCTTTTGATACTGTTTCACTCAATTATTGAATACTTTCATTTTATGTTTCTATTTTTATTATTGTCATTTTATGTACATTTATATTTTTTAGTGTATGTTACTGACGATGGCTGCTATGCAGCCGAAAAAGCTTTATCCCAATAAAACAATGAGCAACATAGAAACGCCTTTCAATTTATCATGCTTTGATAATGTTGCTAAAGCTCCACAATTAACAAATACTTTAACGTTACTTGTTAATTGATTTTAATTTCTCTATGAAATAATTGTATTTGAATATTATGTAGGTGTTTTATTCATTTTTCTTTTCTTGAAAATATAGTAGAACACCATTTGGCAAAGGTCTAAGTTTTATTTTTGTATTTCCACATTCAACTTTTATCAATTCTACCATAAATTTTTGTACAGCATCTGCAAGGATTTCAACAGGTGTTGGATTCTTGACTGATTAATAAACAAAGAAATAATATTCACTCTCCTATTTAACAGCTAAATTTTGGGGGGATACTAATAAAATAACATATGTACTATTACTAAAATTCATATAAATTATACATTTGGTAGAGAAGGAACAGAAAATGATGTTTAAACAATATAACAATAAATGAAAATGATGTTTGATTTGGAGTATAGTGAATTCTGGTTTTATGTTAAGACTGATTGGTTTTTATTTTTTCGATTCCAAACTGTGCTCGTTTCGAAAAACTAATAAGGTTTCCAAATCAGGAAACCTTAGGTGTGGGGCCAATTTTTTAGGATGCTGGTACTGGGATAGTATTCAATTGCCTTGTAGGATAGTTCCTACTAAAAATATGGCAACACCGGTCCTACCACACTTGGTTGTGAGCAAAATGGGGGCGAGGTGTTGTCGATGGAATGATTCTGGAGTGAGAAATAGGTAGGTTTTGCTGGTTTAAGAGCCAAAGATATCCAAGAATTCTTTACATGCTGCTGTAAGTTGTGTCCTGTAAAATTTGTTCTGGTTTCCATAAAACGTTGCAAGTTACGGAGTTCTCTTTTATTTCTTGTGGTATTGTGATATACTATTTTGCGGTATTGTGATAAATGTAATTGGAGATATTTCTCGTATATCGTTAATAATTTAATACAATATAAAGCTGAGTATACAATTTAACACAGTGATCATGAGGAAAAATAATACTTTTTGAGACTCTTGTTATATTATTTGTATTACTTGTAGCTTACGTTTCTCATGTGTTTGGACCTCATGAGGTATAGAATTGTTACATGACAATGCAATGTATTATTTAAATCATAGTATGTCATCAAATTATGAAAAGTAGCGAAGTGTGTTACATATCTATAGTAATAAAATACTCTAAAGATTTAGTATGAAGATTGGAGGACAGACATTTTCTTTGTACTGGTTTAGATGATAAATGTTTTGTATTGTATTGAAACTGAGAAGGTAGAAGCAAAGATATTACTTAAAAGGGAAACAAATTTAGAATAGTCCACTTTATATTATTCTGAAATGGTCTCCTTCATTCTTTTAATTAATCAATTATCACTCTTTATTATTTCTAACATTTCCACAATCAACCTGTTTTGTACTTATCTTCTCTTTTGAGGATTCTTACCTTACCATGATCAATAACATGGTCAAATTTCATAATATATTTTATTAGTTCTGTGTGGGATACAGGGTTTAGTTTAACATTATTTCTAATGTTATAAATCGTTTTTCGTCTTTTTATTTTCGCTGTGTATCTACTATTAAATTTTTTATGTGGGATATCGTAAACTACATCTGATTTCTTACTTGTGTTATCTTTGTTTGTACGTGAATTAATAAAATCAAACATATTATTGTTATTATAATTGACATATTTGAAGCTGAAGTTATTGAAACTGTGGTTTGGTCAATTGCTCAAACCTTTAATGAATGGAAGAGAAATCCATCCATTGTATTTTCTTGTGTTGTCTTTTTTAATATGAGGATGATTATTTGTGTTTTGAGGAATTCTCATGTGCACATATTTTTCAAGAATTAGTTTGGATAATTGTTATCTATTAGAGTCCTTTTAACTATATCTAAATTTATTTTATGATAAGTTCCATAACAACAGTCTCGTGATTTCTTCCTAAAACCTATCAGTCAATTTTTTAAGTGAACATTTCAATTTTTGAATATAAAAAAATTATGTATAGGTTAGGGAGGCAGAAGATTTTTTTTGTGCGGTTGTAAGGCTCATCAATATTAAGGTCATTAGAGCCCTTGGAGGCAGAAGATTTTTAGAAAGCCTTAGGTGGGGCATAGCACAAGAAAGGTTAGGAAACACTGCTCAAAAGTATAAGTATGTTAACAAAAATACATAATACATCTAAGTATAACTATAAACACTTGGAAAAATGTTAATTTGAGTATTTTTGTAAAAACACAGCTTCACATTAAAGTGAATATCGCCAAACAGGTAAGTGAAAACCATAATATTTTTCTTTTGTATTTTTCTCAATACTTGTGCACTACACAAGAATTGATGAAAGAAATATGATATGATGATATTCAATATGATGAAAGAAAGAAAATGTTTTTTTCTTTAGTTTTCTTTTTTTCTATTAAATATTTGACTTGCAATTCTTTATGGAGTTATTATAGCAATGTATTATCATTAAAAAGTTTTAAAAATAATTTTAACAATAAAATTTAAAGTTCTGATTGATATAATGATAATTGTTATTCTTAAAACTATATAAATTTAATAAATATATCAAAATATATAAATATATTTGTTCAATAATTTTTTCATTATGGTTGACTTGAGATCAAATATTTTTGACATTATGTAAATTTCTAAACGAAACCATAACATAGTCTTTACACAATTATCTGTAACTATGTCTCCATTTACAGTAGCAGTTGTTACAGGTTGTGAACTAGTAGAAACAGTTTTAAAGAAAGTGTGAAATGTATCTCAGAAGTAAGTCGCTACCTTTGTTTCCTTTCAGTGAGTTGAGTCTAGGTATCTTTGATGAAACACGGTTGTGGACTATTACAGTATTAATTTCTATGAGTCTATTACCGTCCCCCTATTTCTATTTCCTTGCTTAGTAATAATCCCATCTTTTGTCCAAACATGCATTACGGAAAAGCTGTGCATTGCCTCTCAAACTTTTGGCAAGTCAGGTCTTCCCAGGTGGTAGTTTCACTGCTTTTCAGCTCCCCTTGCTAAGAAAATTTAATCTGGAAAATAGTGGAATACCACTAACAAAAAACACCTTGTATCACCCCCGAAACCCTTGTAAATCTTTATTTGAGGAATTAACTATCTTAAAACTTCCCTGCATTTATATTTATGAAACAATCTTGTTTGTTAAGACCGAATTACTGAAGTGCCACCCTTGCTTTATACGAAACAGTCTCGTTCACGAACACTATACTCGCAACAGTAATAATATTCATCGCACTAGAGTGTCAACCACTCTTTTCCAAAACGGACCTTATCATTCAGGAATCGTTCTATATAATTCCCTGCCCAAGAATATAAAAGATATTATGAAATTGAATATCTTCAAATCCGGGGTTAAAAACTACCTCCTGCACCAGTGCTTCTACACTGTAAAAGAATTTATTGATTTTAATAAAGATAAATCCGTCTTGTACTTTATCACGCCATTGCTGTAGTTATTTTTGAAATAACTTATAACAATTTCAAAAACTATTTTCTTGCATGATTGTGTTGTCTTATGGCTCATATTAATTTAGTTTTATGTGTACTCAACTTTGGCACGGTTGTGTACATAAATTCTGTAGCCCCATCCTGGCCCAGATTTTTCACTGTTTTTCCTTCGGGTAAAGGTGGATTTCTTATACAGGTTCTCAAGGCTTTGTCTAGGGGCATGTTTATTGTAACAATAAATCGTGAATTTAGTGTTATTTCAACTCTTATGATTTTTAAACACTATACTCAGAATTATCTATAGTTCNTGTAAATTTTTTGCGTTAAATTACAAACATATTGACATTCTATTAGTATTATAACTTGCAGCTAACATTTTATCTTATCTAGGAACTTTTGCAGAAATTTTTTAATCCGCCTCTGCCTTAGGGGCCCTTGATCGGAATTGATGGGTTGGTCCCTTTTTTGCTTTCCGGAGAGTAAATTTGTTTATTGCCCTCCACGTGGTTATACGCAGTTTGTACTGTTTCTTTAACAATAAATTTATTATTAATATCAGTACACTCTTATTTCTGACCAATGTTTTTATTATGTGTTTTTGAAGTTTGAGATAAGCTCATGAGGAATTTTTGGTGTTGTGGAGAATGATTCACATAACTCTCTTGACTTATCTTGTAGGATGTGTGGGAAGATGATGATCTTGAAAGCCCCATGTCATGTTGCTGTTTACAAAGGGGAAGCGGAGGGTGAGCTTATGACTCTAATTCTTATGAAGTGCTCACAGATATNCTAATTCTTTTGAAGTGCTTACAGATATGTGCTTGCTTTATCTGCACCAAACAAAGTGATAAATTCATTAAAGTAGTATGATGGCTCAAGCAAGGTCCTGTTCAAAGCGTAGGAGTCTGAGAAAGTTGTATATTTTATTAAGGTACATTTGTCAGTTTTATCCAAGATTCTCTCAAAGTTGAAGGAAGCTGGATAGAGCTTTAACAGAGGTCAGATTTGATAAAGGAATGTTCTGCCAAAATTAGTTCAGTCCATGGGTCAAATATTACAAGAAAAAAAAGAATGATTTTTTAAAGAAAAATACTTACTACCTGTACTTAAAGAGCTTGAAATAAAACTACAATTGAAACTTAAAAATAAAACACAAAAAAGCTAATCCATAATAAGTAAAAATAATATATTTTCAAAAACTCTTGTAAAAAATTGATTGACCTTTGTTTATTCATCCCAATTATTGTACTTGACTCTTAGAACTGTTAAATCATAAATGTCATTGTTCCCATCTTCTGATAGAAATACATATCAAATATATATTTCTGAACAACAAACAACAACATTCTCATTAACATGTTTTGGAAACTCTATTTAGTATTCATTATCAGCTACTGCATTTCAGCTTGAAATATGATATGATATCCACTTAGGTCATAACCATTTATCCATGATAAATTTTTTAAAAACTTTTAGCACCTACTGACACACAAATATTTATATAACAAACAGAATTAGTAATTGTTGCTATTCATTAACAACCATTATTAAATACAAACTTAACTGATTCTTTGAACCCTGGTGACTTTTCCATGGAACCCACTTTAGGAATTGCGGAATTATTCTACTTACTTATTCCACTCAAAGTTATGAGATTTCAATTAGCTTATTCATTAAACAAATACAATTTTGTTAGAGTTATGCACAACAGTTACTTATCATTTACTTTTATTTAACTTAAGTTATAAACAAAACATACTCTCTTTACTTGTGAAATAAAACTAATTAAGTTTCTTTGTACTGCATATTATCTTTTATCTTTTATACTATTTTGCCAATACCTATAAGACATTGCATTGTCATTTTGTATGCAAAAAATTGTATAATAAAAAAATGATATACCATTAAACTCTGTTATTAAATGTAAAAGGAACAAAGATTTAAAATGAAGTATTACAATAATATGTTTACTTTTTTTTAAACTTCATCTTCTAAAAACAATTTGGGTCTAATTAAATTAATTTGTAATGTAGCATGAAGAAAGGTAGTAAATTTACAAACAGTTTTATAAATAACTTGTATTAATAAAGATGTTAATACTACTTATAAAACATGTCAGTGCTGGTTTTCCCTACAGTTTGTCAATACAAAACTGACTCTCTTGTAAAGTTGGTGGAAGTATTATTGGAGAGTTCAGCACTTATCATAATGAAGCAATTGTTTGGCATTTAAAATAACAAATAAATAAATATGTAGTACAAACGCATGTGTAAAGGATGTGAAAAAAAAAAATCAAAACCATAAAAGGTATCACAAATAAACGAACCCAAACGCTATTAATAAAGGTCTGAAATGCATACCTGTATTATGTATCATTTCCAGAACAATCTGTCACACACAAATGCATCATTCGCAGAACAACTGATATGGTTTCATTTATGCACAGGGAGAATCACTTAAGTTGTTAGTTGTAATGGAAAGAGAAGCGATCATATGTGGAAATTTTGAATTTGCATTATGTAGTGTTGTCTATTGAATCATAGATTGGATGGGACTCCTAGGGTCCAGGGATAACATTAGTCTTGTGTATTTAACTCTATCATTTGACCAAGTTTTTGGAGAAGTTCAAAGAAAACTTCTTTTTTTTGCAGTATCTAGCATGAGTAGGAACAGATACAGATGAAACAGATTTATTAGATTAATTTTTATATATTTATACATTTTTCATACATTTGGTTTGTTGTAGTTTCTCAGACTTAAAAACTTGTACAAGACATGTATGTTCAAAGATAAATTGAGTTTTTAGCAATGCATTCAATCATGTGCATGAATAATAATTTTATGAACTTAGTGTAAAAACACTTTAACCTTGCAGGGAATAATATCTGGCTTGGTTTATCTTTTTTATGAAGAAATAGTTGTTAAGATTTGATTCATGTTTCTTTTTCCAAAATAGAACCTGCTTGTGGATTATCATTCAATGGCAACGATTCCCACGAAAGACATTAAATACTGTGAAACAAAACACTTATTGGATTTCATAGTATAATGGAGAAGTAAATGTACCAGTTTTTGATGTATCTTCTTTAATGAGAACTGTGAAATTTTTTCAAGATCTTTGCATTTATCTCTCGACTGACAATGGGTTATCTTTTGATTATTCAAACTTAAATTTCCATAACTTGAATGATAAGTTAATGATAATGGAATATAGCAAAAGTGTACATTTTAATAAAATAGAAAAATTATAATTTAACCCCTTGTTTAATCAAGCTCTATATTTTTATTTTGTTTTACTAATACCAACATTTTTACAAAAGATTGGAGTAGTCTTCCACTATATTAGTCTTATACTAACACAATCTGCCAAGAAACTGTCTGAATGTAAAATTTTGTGGTTACAAATGTATGGCAGGAAATTATCTTATACACATACTGACTCACTCCATACTTTACACTTACATATCTTGATGGATAAGAGCCTCTGATATTGATGTGAACTTTACCTTAAGTATATCCACATAAGTTCTGAGCTGATCTGATTAAACATCTAATTCTAGTTTTCTACATTCTCATTGCAGTTTACCTGTTCTAGGGCAGCAAGTTGGTCCCTTTTGAAGGGACTTATCCCTTTTATCATATTCCCTATTTTTTGTAAAAAGTTTTTGTAATGTTATAGTCTTCAAAGTCTCTGTAGGGGTGGATTTCATCTTTGACTATTTCTTTAAATTGTAAAGTTAGAATATGTTGCATGTTCTCGATGAACCCTCACAAAAATATGAAATAAACTAGCTACTGTATGAAGTACAATAAAGTGACCCAACAAAGCAAATTCAACATTTATTACATTGTATATGCAGCTAAACGCAGGACAAAGTATAGTCATGATTTTATATAAATAATTTTTTCTGTAGAAAACCAAACTGTATCTCAATTTTAAGTAACATACACTATCTGAATCTGGTTAGGTGGAAGAGCAGGCCTCATGACCTCAACTTTGCTAAAAGACAATAAATAGATAAGTAAATTTAAAAGTAGCCTGTGGTGTATTAATAATATAAAGCATTGTATATAATTTAAAAACAACATGTGGGTGAAATATTTTCTATATAAAAATTAGTTTTTTTAGTTGGTTTGTGTTAATTTGTGCCTTAAGTTTTATCTATGCACAAGAGTATTGAAATTAAGTTTTGCTTATCCTGTTATGCAAAATATTCATTGTATTTTCAATTTCAAGAAGACAATCAAACAAATGTTCACAGTTCTAGATTTCAACTTTTGTATTTAGTAAGTTTGTCATGTTAGATAAAAGCATATACTGATATGATATAAATCAAGACACTGGCATTATTGTTTTCTATTCTATTGTTGAAATTCTATCCCTTTATGTTTGTTCTTTTCCTTCACACAATTGTAAATTGTAAAGGTGCTTGCTAATCTCCAGAAGAGTTGAGATTTCACTCATAACGCTTTAATTTCTGTTCAGTATTGTAGTAAAGGTTGGGGTTTGTTTACAAACAATGACTGTGTTTTCACATGGATAATTTCCAGATAAATAAAAAAATATTTGATAATAAAATTAATTACTGTATCATCGTTATTATTGTAAAAAAGTTCTGAATCGCAACAGTTTTTAACCTTTTTTGTTTAGCTTCTAAATTTTAAGTTTATCACTTTCCGTGTCTTCTTGGAATGAATGAATACTGGGAAAAGCAGCCTGCAGATTGCCTAGTAACACATTCTGTGATACAGTGAAAATTCATCAGAAAATATTAAGTCTAACATAATTTGAGATAAAGAACGTGTGGAAACTTCTCTCCACTAGAGACCTACATGTAAGAGAGAAGCGACAGCCATGTCCACAGTTTTAAAGAACGAAATTACTCATAAAAGTTAGTTTTTCTTGGCGCAAATTCTCATAGCCCCTTTCGAATCAGCTGTTCCACGGTTCTCGCTTCTTCGTTTGTGGAGTAGGGACAGAGTAGTTATAGGGAGAAAGCGTTTGCTGCATTCAATGTGACAATTTGAGAGAGAGACTATTTCCGTAACGTTTGCGCTACATTTTATCGGAGGAAAATGTCGAAATATAACACGGACCCTTCCCAACCGAAGTTTCCTGGGAGAAAATCTTAGTATTAAATGTAATCTTCAGGATAATAATATGGTTTTCCAACTATCAGGGTTCTAACAAAATATTAGGAAAATATTTGAATGTGCTGTTACTCTTTTGGGAAGTTATTCTTACACTTTGTGTTCAAAAACCGAATGAGCAGACTGTGATCAAATAGTTTGCTACTTCAATTAGTGTGATAAATATGATTTGTTCGGGAACTGTTATGGTTTAAATTTTTGTTTCTTTTATTGTATCATTGGAATGTGTTACCAATTTGTTACCAAACAAAAATGGATTGTTCATAGTTCATAGACAATTGCCGATAATTCTACATTTTCTAAGTTTGTACTTTTATGTGAACCACAGTTTAGAAGTAGAATTTGTTGATAATCTTTAGTTATTTTTCATGATGACTTGCTACAAATATTATTTGATGTGTTCATTGTGATTATATTTCTTTTTTGTGTAATGTTGATTACACTAATTAGATAGATATATTATTTTTGTTAAAAAAATTTCATTGGCCATATTAAGCTTCCACTCAGTGACTAATAGATTTCTTGACAGATTGTGTAGAGAATAAAATAAAACCTAAAATCTCTGATGACAAACTTGCTACCAAGCTGTGGTGTTTTTTTGTGTGTTTTTTTTGTAGATCAAACTAAATTTCATACATATTACATTTTGCATATATCATTAAAATTACACGTAATATTCAAACTAACGATCATTATATGATTTCTTATTATTTTCTATATGGATAAAGTACCTGTTCAATTAAATACTTATTTTTATATTGCAGATGGAATCCACTGATAGTTTGTTCTTTTTTAGTGTAAATGTGTTATAGTTATTATCTATTCAAATGTATATAATGTTAGGTTAACTAATAGAGTAGCATTAACACCCACTAAGAAGTAGGTATTTAAAAAAATGCAAAAACACATTTGAAGGTATTAGAATTAATGTCGTTTAAGTACAATAACTGGGGCAATAACTCTATGAGTTCATTGGGAATATTTAAAATACAGAAACTTCAGGAAAATCACATTTTATCATTAAAATTTGTAGAATAAAAAATCTTCAGTAAGCCTCAGCAACACAAATGAAACATTGTCGAAATTTCAACTTTCTATCTTTAATCAACACAGAAAATAATAGTGTAATTGAGTCATGCATCAAACATTACCTCTACTCTTAATCTGTTAAATAGTAAAATAGCTTAATTTTAGAAATTTATTTTTAGACATTAAATTGAGTAAGATATATGTGCAAAATATAGTTGATTACCCTATTATTGCATAGACTATAATGAAAATAAAGTATTATGCTATGTGTGAATGATAAAAACAGATTTGTTTCTGCCCCTTTACTACTATTGCAAAATTAAATATCAAAAAACCCAAAGACAAGTTTCTAGATCATTAAATATATAACTTTTGCATACCTCAATCAGTTCTCTTAATAATGCCTGTATTAGTTAATGAGGTATAATAATATAAAAAATTGAAAACCTCAAATTTTACTCTTTTGAAGATTGGATTTTGAAAATCCTTTCCTAGCGGGTTACTATGTTACAAAGACTACAAATTTCAACTTTCTAGATATAATAGATTATACTTTTTGTTGATGAATAAGTCAGTCAGTTGGGACAATGAAGAGTATATATATAGAGAAATAAGTGGCAACAGCCTGATTGATAAGTTAATTGTTATAAATAATTGTTTAAATAAGTTTTCGCAACTCTAGCTTTTTAATTATTTTTTTCATTCATTATTCAAAATGGCTTCCATACAGATGAGAAAACCTTTTGCATTAATAAATAAGGACAGAATTACAAAATCTTTTATTACAGTACTTTAAATTTCTGTTATTTAAAGAAAAGAGAGAATAAGTTATGTTCAATGACATAGTCAGTATTAATGGTATGGTAAAATGATGACTTTATAAGTCTACATATTTTGCACATCCAAATCTCTTTCTTTTTAATTGACAAGTTAGGGGTGATGGCATGACAGAATGATGTAAGTACTAATCTTCGTGGGTAAAATTTAGTTTGCAATTGTTCATATCACTAACCCTTTGCCAATGAGGGTCATATTCTTGAACTGTTCTGTTTAGTTCTAGTCAAATTCACTGTCAGAAGCAAGCTAATGCATCCAGCATCTATAATGTTAAGACATGTATCTCTTTCAATAAAAATAGTTATGGTCATCTCTTGAAGTACAGCAGATTTTCAATTTTGAATGTCTTGGTTATATGCAGGTCATATTGTCGGCACTGGTATCATAGAAACACAAAGAGTATTTCTAACTTAATTTTCTTTTGTATTATGTACCCTCTTTTTATAAAATGTTGGACCCTTTAAGCACTAAACAGGAAAAATGCTTTGTTACTTGACAAATTTTCATGCATATCAGAAGCTGTCTTATTGGTTTCCTGGTAAATTTACTATCATATGTGCTGAAATACATTTCTGTTGCGTTAGAGAATTTGTTATTTGGGAGCAGACTATTATCTATCCAGTTGTTGTTTTTGTGAATGCTCATTGCTGTAATCCATATTATCACTGTAAATTGACTGTCTAGAGTATTTTTATGTTTAATATAACCTTGTGTAATATTGTGAATTCACCATCATTGAATTCTCTCTTTTTTCTTTTCTTTTCTTTTTTTTTTTTTCAAATTGCGTAATTCTTATCCTGCTTTATATAAATTATGGTTTGATTATACATTTAATATTTTTTTGATATTTACTGTTTTCTAGTTATTATAATTGTTGTCATTCTATCATTAGTCTAATTTCCAGGGTTTTTACACGATTTAGCTTTGTGTGAACATTAACAACTGATTTCCTAAAGCAGACTTTGATAGGAATTGATGGTATTATCCTTAGCTTGCTTCTTTAGTTGCAGTTAGCTTATTGTCCTTTTCCTCCATGAGACCATACGTAATTTTAAACTGCATTTGTTGGCTATCTATTTGTTGAAAATACATCTAGACCAACTGTAGTCATTTTAATATTTTCTAGATACGAGATATTTAAAAAATAATAATTCCTATATGTATAATTTACATAAGTAAAATCTTAATGTTTGTATTCTGTAACCAGGCTAGTTCTAATACACTTATTTTTGTATTAAAGGGAAATTTTTCTCACATCCTTTTTTTTTAATCTATTGAGATGTTTTTTCCTAGAAACAGTACACAAGTAAATTATAGTCACTACTTCTAAAATACTTGTGTCTTCAATTTTTGAATGATTGTGACGTACTGTTTCCACTTCTTGAAGTAAATTTATTGCAACATAACATGTTATTGCTATAGTAATAAAATAATTTTATTGTTTAATTCTATTTAATTTCTAATTCTGCAAATAGATAATATTACTTAGGAAATTACTGTGCCTGAGCCTTATCTTAAAAAATGAAAATAGGAATAATTACAATAAAACTCTTGGTATCAATATGTGTTGCCCTGCATAGTTTCAAATGTTGTTTTAGATGGGTTCCATGTAAATTATTAGTTATATAATTTAATGATAAAACATTATCAAAACAAAAATATAATATATTTTTATGTAAGATAACAATACAAGAAATTGAGAATAAAATGGACATTACCTACTCTATGAATAATTATTTCAGTGAAATTGGTTCTAATCCAACTTGAACAAATTAAACAAACTTGGAATGTCCAACAAAAATGGATTGAAAGAAATGTAAAAACAATTTTTATAAACCAACTAATTGCACTGAAGTACGTAAATTAATTTATGAATTCAAAGATAAATCTGGTTGAGTAGACAATATTAACACCAAAATACTATTGCCCCCTGTACAGACAAGTTCAATCTTACCTGCACAAGAACAAAATGATTGAAAAAATTCAAGTGATGATGGGTGAGGGAGTGAGATGAAAGTTAATTGTTAACAATAATAAAATGATTTAATGACATGCTAAGATATGATGAGAAATAATAATACAATACTGATTTCCTAGAGCTGACATGATGATATTGAGAGAAAATCCTGGAAACCAGTTGGTTGAAGCTGTTGTAGAGTTGATCCGGATGGTTGACGTGTTGACAAAGAAAGAGTTAATGAGTAGTAAATCTCTGGTTGCTCATATCTTCTGAGGTGCAATTATAGGCTCGATCTTGCGAGAAAATGTCGACTTGGCGATGAAAATAAAAGGTAGCAATGCGATGTGTTCGAACGTAATAATCCCTGTTGTATAGGGTTAAACAAGAGGAAATATATGTCGGTTTGGCGCCGACAGTAAAGAGTTCAAACAGCGATGAGAGAGACGAGATCAGAAGTTTATCCTCTCATTAGTAGTAGTAATCATAGTAGTCATGTACTAGAACAGAATCTCATGTAGAAGTAGCATAGAGAAGTGAAGAGGACATGTGCGTTTTTTATAGTTTCAAACTAGTGCGCTGTTGCTAATTTGAATCGATGAATCGATGTGACATTCTGCTAAGTCGATTAGGAGTGACGACTTGAGACGAGATAAAGAAGTTTGGCCTCGCCCAACTCTTGCGTGATACAGCATTAACACTCCAATGTAGTCGGCGAAGAAACATGTAATTAACTCAGTAAATCATATAATAATAAAAATTTCTTCTATTTTTTTTATCTATAAGGCAAAATATTTGAATCAACCTATGGCTTGAAAGGAAAATTTCCCAAGTTTATCAACAATCAAGGTAAATCACTGAAATTGGCCAAAGAGATTGTTCTCCAGAGATGATTCAGTTAGTAAATGATTCAATACATTGCCTTAAAAGATTCGACTCATTTGTCAATTAAAGAAACAATATGGCCTAATACTGTAAAAAATGCCGAAATTGTACCGACACATGAAGGTAGAGATTGATCTAACATTTTTAATTTCAGACCAATTCCACTTATTTCCAACATTGCAAAGAGTTTTGGAAAAATTAAATATGATAGATATTATTGATTTTTGAAAGTGAGTAATGTAATATCTGAAATGAAGTATGGTTTTATTAAGGATAGGAGTGCGACTAATGCAATGATATAATTTATAGAAAATTTGTTAATTGCAAACCACGAAGTCACTTTCTGTGATCTTAGTCTTATTATATAGTAAATCAGAAGCTTTTTGTTTGTGAAACTAAAACAATATAGGATAATGGGCAAAATTTTTAATTAAAAGTAAGCTGTCTCTCGAAACTGTCGATATGACTATTGGTAACTACAGTGATGGTGCATGAATAATTGTTTAAATAATGAGTTTGTAATACATAATCAGAATATAACAAGAGTGAACAGTCATAAATATATAAGAAATATTATTTTATTTTAACGTGAGATTGAATAAACACATTGATCATTATATTCATCAGACAGGTTTGGCTTATAAAAGCAATTGTTGTAAAAAGAATTTAAAACATGTATTCTAAAGATTGTAAATAAGAATATTTGCTTATAAATTATATCCTTTTTCTTTAAATTTATATATTCTCTCTTTAAATTGACATCTTTCTTTGTTTTCGTTTTTCAAACATTTTAGGCAACTTTTTAATGTATTTTCCTCTTTTGTAATTGTTTGGATATATGGCATTTCAGGAGGGTTTTTAGTGGTACGGTTGGGTCATTCGATGAGACCCACACATGGGGTGAGACATGTTGCCTCTTCCTAGTGCATAACAGCATTTTACCTACCTCTCCAAAAATAGTAGGAATCTAATGACCTTAGTGTCGGGTAAAGTCCCAATCAAAAGAAAAAAATATCACCTAATATTAACTTATATTAAAAGTTCGTTAAGGGTTCTTATATGACATAAATATAACACCTGTAACTTCTTTCCATTACTGGTATTACAATTTGAGGGAAAGCCTGCGTTTACTTCTGCATGAGAAATTGTTCACTTGAGACATAAGCGTAAGAGAGGGCGAAAGGTATAACTATCTAAAGATTTCTAATTCCATTCAAGGTTTTCTAATGGAGGTTTTCATTGTGTAAGAATAGTTGCTTTTTAACTACTATTTTAAAAACCCCCAGGTGATAGTTTGTATTTCATAAGTTTAATATGATACAGCAATATAAGTGAGTAAAACAAAGGTTTATACATAAAATCAAAGAACATTATTTTTGCAAATACATGATAGACTGTTATATGGTAAGATTTAATATTTGATTTTTTTATTATAATTTAGAGAAAGATCATAAAACCGTGGAAGATAGAGAGGAGAATAGTGCAAAATAGGAATCAGTGACTTACAATTTGTAATTTATAAGTAATAAAAAATGCAACAAAAAGTATTAATAAATAACACAATTGTTACAGTGTCAAACGAAGCTGGATAAACTATACCTTTATTTTTTACCAAAACAAGAGGAACATTTGTTTATACAACAATTAGAATTTATATTAATGATTATAAAAGAAATTAAATTCAATCTGACTTTCAAATTTAATTGTTGTTGATTCACTTGTTTTACTACTTAAACCATGTGAAAAGAAACAATAAAAAATATGCATAGAAAAAAGCAGTAGAAATTGACAGTTTTTCAACAAGTATTCTGCAAACAATTGTCTATGATATCCTTCAATCATTTATAAATAATTATTCTGACTTTTGAGAAAGGTACCTGCCCTGATCACGTAAGAAAAGCAGACTTCATTCTAATCCACAAAGGTAAAAATGACACATTGCAGACCAATTATACTAGTTTCAAGTTTAGCAAAAGATTTTGAGAAAGTAATACACTGTACATTGATTAACTACCTATAAATGTAATTTACTGTCCTCTAATCACAAGACATAATAGCAGGTATGGTCACTTTAAATTGTGGATTGTTAGAAAAATTCTACTACAAGTAGCATCCATGATATAATCTAATGAAAGAAATTATTAAAATCATATGACCTTAATGGACTTTATATAATATTTTAAATTTCTGTGAAGACCTCATTATGTTTTTACTTAAATTTACATTGTCACCAGGAAATCAAATAATAACTAATTATAACAATAAACATAGCAAGAGGACAAATGAACATGATATAAATATGAACACAAAATATGTTTACAAAAAAGCTGAAAGACAAACATTATAATATTGTCAGGTAGAAAACCAGATATTTTTTCAGTGGCTGTGAGTAAATTCAAACTCTGGTGTGTATTTTTAAAAAAATATCATTTCTGATATACATTTGTAATAGCTACATTCTTTGTCCAAAATTAATGTATTTTCCCATTCCTTTGAGTGGTCATTTTAATGCAATGTGAAGTAATTACACTTTGTTCAACAGATTTTAGATTTCGTTTGTGCTGTTGGATATTAGTTTTTATCCCTCTTTTTGTTTGACCTACATAGCTACCATTACAATCTTTACATTTTATTTTGTATACTATGCTGTTAGTATACATGTGATCTTTCCTACCTTTACCTTTTGTTATCAAAGAATTTCTTTGATTTGTAAATGTTGAAATCCATTTCATATTTTCATACTTTAATAATCTTTGAAATGAGGGAGTTATACATTCAGTACAAGGAGACCTAGCAAAAATCATGTTATATAGTGGAGGTTG
>NNCF01126142.1:30198-61862 GCA_002313205.1 Laupala kohalensis
TAATACAATCTTTTTTTTATATTTTTATAAATACATGTTATGGAATAGTATTTATCTTAAAGTATGTTACGCAAATCTAGTTTAATATTATTCTAGATTTGTAATGTAAATGTTATTCAAGGGTTGTAACTATTAAATGTATCTAAAGGTATCATCTTCATATTTAGCATAAAGTCTTCATCTTCTCTGGCTCTACAGTTCATTGTGAACCTTGGCCTCTTCAACAATCTTCCGCCAACCATCTTGATCGGATGCTAAAACTTTCCAATTTCTATATTCCATCTTCGGAAGATCCTCGATGACTTCATCCATCCATCCATTTGGTTCTGGGTCATCCACGTCCTCTCAGTCCCCCTGGTTCTACATCTAATACCCTTTTAGGTATCTCCGCATCACTCATCCTTGACACATGCCCTGCCCACCTCAACCTAGCTGATTTCTCTATTCTTCTAATAGGTGGATCTTCATAAATAGTGTACAATTCACGGTTGTACCTCCTCCTCCATATTCCTCTTTCACAGACTGGTCCGATCATTCTTCGGAGTACTTTTCTCTCGAATGCTTCAAGCAATTCGATGACTCTTGTTGTTAATGGACAAGTTTCAGAGGCGTATGTGAGCATTGGTCTTATGAGTGTCTTATAGATTGTTACCTTGCTAATGCGAGTCAAGAGCCTTGAGGAGAAGAGTCTTTTTAAGGCAAAGTAAGCTCTATTGCCTATTATTAATCGCTGTTTATTTCTTGAGAAATGTCATTGGAGTAGTTAACTGTAGATCCCAGATATTTTAATTGCTCAACTCTTTCAAAGCTGTAACTGTTCACAATTATTGAGGGTGGCAAGTTAATTTCATGCGCTTTCCCAGCAGCCATGTATTTCGTCTTCTGTTGGTTGACACTCAGCCCCATATTCCTGCTAGCCTGTTCTAAAGCAACAAATGTCTCCCCCATTGCTTTTCGACTTCTTGCTACTATATCTATATATTCAGCATAGGTGAGTATCTGCACTGATTTATAGAAAATATTCCCTCTGCTCAGAAAGTTTGCATCTCTCACCACCTTCTCCAGGATGACATTAAAGAGGAGACATGCCAGCGCGTCTCCTTGTCGTACTCCATTTTGAACATCTAATGTTTCAGACATCATTCCTCCAGTTCTTATGCTGCTTCGTGTTTCACACATTGTCATTCTCACCAGTCCTACCAATTTCCCAGGAATCCCCTGTTCTTTCAGAGCATGATACAACTGTCCTCTGTCTATATTATCATATACTGCCTTATAGTCAATGAAGAGGTGGTGCGTGCCAATTCCGAATTCGATTGTCGTCTCCAAGATTTGCCTCAAGGTGATGATCTGGTCTATATTTGACTTTCCAGGTAGGAATCCACATTGGTATGACCCTATTTCTCTCTGAACGATTGGGAGGAGACGGTCAAACAGTATATTGGAAAATACTNTATCCCAAGTTTAGCAGTGTAATTTCTCTATAGTTCTCGCACTCTAGTTGGTCTTCTTTCTTGTATATAGGACATGTAATTCCCTCTTTTCATTGTCGTGGCATTTCTTCTAACTCCCATACTGAGACGACTATTTTTAGGAAAGTCCGTTCCAATTCACCACCTTCGTGCTTTAGCAATTCCGCTGGTATATAATCTTTTCCTGTGGCTCTATTATTCTTCAATTTCTTCATGGCACTTTTCACTTCTTGTATGGTTGGTGTATCTGTATTTTCACTAGAGTAATCTCCTTCTTGCACCTCTACTGAGTCTCTTGATGCTGTTCTGAAATTGAGAAGTTTATCAAAATGTCAGCGCCATCTTTCGCATATCTCTTTCCCTTCACTTACAATTTCCCCTCCTTCATCTCTTATCCGACTAGTTTTGCCGTAAAAGGGTTTACGTGCCGCATTTACCTTTCTATAGAATTTCCTTGTCTCATTCTTACTCCTCATAGACTCCATTTCCTCAATATTGGTCTTCACCCACTCTCTCCTTCTTCCTTGATGGGTCTTCTTTTCAAACCTTCGTTTTTCTTAATAGATTTCGATCATTCCTCTTGTGCACCTTGATTGTAAGGTCCTTCTATATGCCTTGTTCTTTTCTTCTGTTGCCATCTCACACTCTGTATTAAACCATGGTGATCTTACGTGTCTTGTTCCAGTACCCAACGTTTCAATTGCTGATGTTTCCACTGCATTTTTTACCATTTCCCATTGATGGTTGATATTGTTGGTCTCTTCAATACTCTTGAGGATCTGTGTTATTCTTTCCTGATACTGCTCTCTTATTTCAGATGATTCTAAGGCTGTTATGTTATATTTAGGTATTTTGATTCGGTTTTCTTTTGATGCATTGGAGATCCTAGCTCTCACACGCACCCACACTAAAAAGTGATCTGAATCCATATTTAGTCCTTTAAGAGTCCTCACGTCCAGGAGGTCTGACTTGTGTCGTGCATCTATCAAAACATGGTCAATTTGGTTTACTGTGTTTCTATCTGGCGATGTCCATGTTCCTTTGTGTATGTCTTTATGTGGAAACATTGATGAGTCTACAATCATGTTTCTAGATGGTGCAAACGGTAATAGTCTCAATCCATTATCATTACTTATGGTATGTTTGCTGTGGATTCCTATTTTTTGTCTGAATATCTGTTCCGTTCCCACTTGAGCATTTAGATCACTGGCAATTATTTTAATGTCATGGCCAGGGCATCCATCATATGCCCTTTCCAGAAGATCATCAAATGAGTCTTTCTCTTCTTCCTCAGATTCCTCCGTTGGTGCATGGACATTTATTATAGAGTAGTTGAAAAACTCTCCCCTTATTCTAAGCGTCGATAGTCTTGGGCAAATAGGTGTGAAACCAATTACCAAATGTTTTAGCTGCTGATGTACCACAAATCCTGTACCAAATTCGTGTTTCTCCTCACTACAGCTACAGAATACACTAGCTTCTCGCTTTTCTATAGTTCCACTTCCAACCCATCTTATTTCTNTGTTTGGTCCAGCAACATCTTCAAAGCTCCTGGGTGATACAAAGACCTCACATTCCAGGTTCCAATATTCATACCTGACATGCATTATTTAACTTTTCTTACTTCCACCATTTCCTTACCCATTATCTTTATCTAGAATAAAGTACTGGTGTAAAATTTAGTTTCTGAAGACAATTTTTTCCTAAATCATGTAATACAAATTCTGACATAATAGGACTTAAAGAACTTCCACTGTGATATTCCTCAACCTGATTACAAGTTATTTGATTAAATGTAAAATATGAAGAATGCAATAATAATTGTAAGCTATTTCCATATCTGTTTCTAGAAATCCACAATGAATTTGGATCCTTGTATAATGTGACATAATTCCATGTATACAAAACTCACTAGAAGAAAGTGTAAACAATGATACAACATCTAATGAAATTAATATCATAGTATTATCAAGAGTAGTGACTTTATATTTGTTGATGAAATGTAAACTAGAATAATTGTGCTCATTTAATCCATTCCTAATTATATTTAAGATAAATTTAAATTATCTTTTCAATGGATTATCCTAGGATGATGTTATTATCCTATATGGGACATTTGTTTTGTTGTTCTTTGGTAAACCATAAGCCAAGGAAATATTACCTAAGGTGGTATATAATCTAATATGTTTCTGTAATTATTTAATTTTCATTGCCTCAGTAAGGATTGTAACTTTCTCAATATTCTATTAATTGCATTTATATTAATAGATTCATATATAGAGCCATATTGTAACACAGATTCAATTTTTGCAACGTATTCAATATTAGAAACTAAAACTGTCACTTTATCTCCCAGAGTAAGAAAGATGTTATTCTCCTCTACATATGTTTTTACAAAATTTCTATTGAACAACAATTCTTTCACAATACTTGGTTTGTGTCTGTCATTTCTGGTTTTTTGTTGCACCATTTTTATAAAACTGATTAATGACTTTCAAAATCTATTACATTTTTCAACAGATCGCTTTCTAAGATTTAACTGTAAACCTTTTATACATTCAAACACGTATTTAAACTTCAAATGTCCACCAGATAAATTAAAGCAGTTTTTTCTAAGGAACGCGATTTGATGACTTCTTCAGGAACACTAAGATGTGTGTTACTGTAAAACCATTTTCCACTAATCTGTTTTACTTCTTCTGAAACCTGAAATCTAGAAATCAATTCTTTACTAAAATCTCAAGGATCTTTGCTTGTACTGATACCTTTAAAATGTTTTCATTGGAATTTAGACTACATTGTAGGAACAATTTTTGAAATGTTTATCTCTAATTTCGAAGTTTATTGTTTTTCTGTGAATAGTATTTTACTTATATTAAATAAACATAAGCCCATAGTAGCTTTTATTCTCTATCTGTTAAAGGCATTTGTTACCGTAGATTATACACTTCTGTTACAAAAACTAATTAAACTTTGCATCAGGTGACCAACAGAAATGTTGCTAAAAAGTTTTTAAATACAAGGACAAAAAAAGTAAAAATTAAAAGAGTCTGTAATGAAGAGGAAATAATTAATCTTGATGTGTTGTAGCTAGTATACTTGGCCCTTTACTTTTCATAATACATGTCAAAGATATGCAGCTAAATAAAATAAAATGTAAAAATTGCCCATATTGATTGAGAAACTCTTGTATACATATTTGATAAAGATTATTTGTTGTAATTAAACCATTTTGTGATGTTGTTCAGTATTCCTAACTTTTACCAGTATAAAAGAAGACAGTATACAGTAAACTGTGTTATTCTTTACTGGTAAAATTAAAGAAGAATCTAAATCTTCCACAAAAAGAATAATGAACAATACCGCAAAATGGCTTAGTTACAACAAATTATCTTTAAATTCATCAAATTGTGTATATGTGACTTTCTTAATCTATGTAGATACTTTACCAGACAAGGTAAAAATCAAGATAAACAATTCTGACAGAAAGAATGATTTTTCATGTAACTATGCTAAAATTATAGGTTGTTTCAAGAATAGTATATAGATCTTTATGTTGACTTTTTGATGAGATGGGAAAAACATGTAAAAGCAGTAATCAAAGGAAATCTTCTTCTTAATTGTCTCTACAACTCCTTGTGAGTCTTGGCCAGCTGAACCGCCTTCTTCCAATGCCTCCTATCTTTCACAGTTTGTTTCAAGTTTTTTATTTTCATAATTTGTAAATTTGTAGATCTGTCTGAAAGCTTCCCAATCAATATGAGAGTGAGACAAAGGGGACCCCTTATCAGTTCTCCTATTCAGTTCGACTATTGATAATGTACTGAAGAAACTACACATATGACGGAATATATCTACTAGTCTAAGACAAGTATGTGCTTATGCAGATGACGTTGTAGTAATAGCTCGAACAACCCATGCTATGAAACATACATTTGTTAAGTTAAAAGAAAAAGCAGAAAAGATAAACCTTGTAGTAAACACCAAGAAAACTAAATATATGAAATGCTCTAGAAAACCTTGCAAGTCAAAAGAAATTGAAACCAAAAGTAGTAAAATAGAACATGTACCAGCCTTCAAATACTTAGGTGCAATTGTAAATGCAAGTAATATCATGGATGAAGAAATTAATGAGAGGATAATGGCAGGAAACAAAGAATATTATATGTACAAGCAACTCTTCAGAAGTCCCTTATTGGTAAATAAAACGAAACTCTGACTGTATAACACAACTCTCAAACCGGTTGTTACGTATGGGTCCAAAACATGGGTGCTTAATAAAGAAGTAGAACAAAAACTGGCTGTTTTTGAAAGAAAGATATTAAGAAGAATTTTCGGTCCGACTAAGGTCACTGATGAAATCAAAGGAAATAGTTATCTGTTATTTGTGTTTCACAAGTTGAATAAAATTTTAAATTAAAATCAACCCATGATATTATATTATGATTTATTAATCTCAATAGCAATGTATGATACAATAGCCTGGGGTTGTAGGAGTGAACAGGGGATTAATAAAATACGAGAGCTTCAAAATCTCTTGATAAGAAGAATTTTTAACAAAAATGCCAGGGAATCAATTAAAGAGTTGAACATTGAGAGCAAAATACTTAAAAATCACATAAATGTATAGTTATATTTCAGTTATTCACATTTATAATGAATTAAAGAAAGTAAAATCAAGTAGTATAACTAGGAATAAACAAATCATTTTCAATAAGGTGAATTTAGAAAAAGGCAAAATGTCTATTATTGTATGGAAATTATAACAAAACAGATTACAGAAAAGAAACAAATTCATAGAAAAATATAAAATACTGCTGATAAATTTCGTGTTTGGGTATTGGTAAAAATAAAAATGAAAGTCCATTGCAAGAATGGATTTGAAATAATACAGAATAAATAATTTTGGAAAATATAATGGTAACAATGTACAGTAGGCACTGGCGGATCTTGAATGTAATAAGTGGGGGTGGATTTGGGACCAATTTTTGTTTAAAAATTATAGTCTTACAACACAAATTTTATAAATATTACCATTAGAGAAATGGATTAAATAAAAATTAACAATTAAAAATCTGGTATTATTAATAACAATAACAATTAATTTATTAACATGGTATTATTAGTTTTATTAATATGGCATTACTTGTTTTATTAATTCAGTGTTATTAATTTTATTAATCTGATAACAGTTTTACAAAGCATGCCATTGATCAATTACAATTTTATCTGGTGAGAGTTCAGATTCAGAGTAGGGGCAGACTGTAGCCCCCTTAATCCTCCCCATAGATCAGCCACTAATAGTAGAATAAGATATTATGCTGTTTAATAACAGGCCAGGTAGTAGGAAGAAAAAAGTGAAAAACATTTAACAATGTAGGGCATAGTTTTATAGTTTGAAATACAAAAATCTAAGATTGTCCACCTATTTTGGAGGAGTGTCAAGATGGTTAATTTTTTGCAATAAGCCCTCAAAGTGCAAAATTTGCAATTTTTAATTTTTTTTATATGTAGAGAATCATGTATTTATCCTAAGCACAATAAGTTAAACAAGGCATATGTAGGTCTTAATAAAATCCGAAAAATGAAATGTAGTTTGAAATCCACGGATTAGATATTGCAAAATGTTCAGAAAACTACTATAATGCTTTTTTGTTATATTTATTTCAGATATATTTTCTTCTACATTTGTATAATATTCCAAATTTGAAGCTATTAAAACAAGAAATTTGAACAATTGATTGCAGAGGAATGGGCTTAAACTGTTTAGTATCAAAAAACACCCCTCTTTGACAATAAAAATAGGGATGATGTTAAGATTATATCAATGGGTCTTTGCAAATTAAGAAAGGACCAACTGTATGGTCTTCTGAACAAATTCAATCTTCATTTATGGCATAGTCATTATTGGCATATTGCAACAAATGTTAACCATCAATGTCAGGATACATAATTAAATGTATCTCGGCAATTATTTAAAATGCAGCGCATATTGTTATATCTTTGTTTCTTTTATTGCAACAACCACATTTATGTGCATAATAATAAAAAGGTATGCTCTTTGAATTAAATATTACAAAAAAAATGAGTGGTGTTCTGAGCTTTTTGCATTAAAGGATATACAAATTTTAATCTACAATGACATATTTTACAAATTTATTAAGACATACAACTCGCGTTTTAATTTTTTTTTTGTCCAAGGTAAACACCCAAGTCACTTAATTAATAAAACATGAAAATTTTGACATTTTAGGGGTCTATTGTGAAAAATTGACTCTCTTTTCAATCCTTGAAAAGACGTGAATGGTCTTAGATTTTTGTATTTAACACGATAGAACTATACCCTACATTCTTAAAATAATTTGACATTATAATTGGGTTAATATTTCATTACCTGGTCTATTATAAGTTAATGTTCTATTCATTTTTCCTTTTTTAGCAAGCTTGCGAAAGACAACAGCTTCTGATGGGATTTCTATATCCCCATGTAGGGAAACAATACTTAACAACTGTATTGTAAATTAATATACCTTTTCTAGAGCTAAAATGTTCAAAAGAATAACTTTATTTTTTAACAACAATTGTAAATAATGTTTTTTGTTATTATTAACTATTAATTAATTTAATGCCGGAACAAATAAATTTATTTTGAAACTCCAGCTGTATTGATTATTTAAATTAAACAATAAGAATGAAATAGTTAAATAATTATTTATGAAGCAATTCATTAATGATTTGAAGAAATGCATCGATATTCTGAATTAATAAAAATTTAATAGCTGCTTCATCTTGAACAGTAAAGCTGTACAATTCAGCACTTAGCATTAACTAAAAAGTACATTAAGTTAACCTTAAAAAATATTTTTCAAATATTTCTTCAATAATAATTTATCCAGAATACCATTATAAAAATGCAAATGAATGCAATATTTTTCTTTTGCATTTCATCCAGAAAAGTAATTGAAATACCATCGTAATGAAATTGGAACATTTTTTTATAAACCTATCATTTGTTTGAATAGAATTCAATTCATTATGAATCAAACAAAATATACTCAAATACATGAATACATGTATCGCACAAAGTCCACAATGATATACAATTTAAATCACTAACATTTACACAATCACTGAAGTCAATTCACTACACCTACACTTGACAAACAGGAAGCAGCATGATTTGGTGCCCACCTAACAAATTTTTATGTATTATTCATTTAGCAATTAATAGGTACTGTGAAAGGCAATCAAAATTTTTGAATTTTTTCGAAGAGAAAGTAGGAGCCATTGTTGCCAAGAAGCAGGAAGAATCCTGATTCTTTTATCTATAGAAATGATAAAATTTTCTTTTTTATGGTAAATAACAAGGCATTCAAACTTTCAGAATTCAGAAGAGGATAGTTTGGATAATTTGTAAATCTCACCCCCAACTCTTCTAAATCTTTATTTAAAGAATTAAATATCTTAACACTTCTCTGCATTTATGTTTATGAAACAGTTGTATTTGTTAAGATCAAATTACTAAACAACAAACCTTGCTTTTTACGAAACAGTCTCGTTCTCGAACACAGTTCTTACAATATTAAAAATATTCATAGCCCTAGAGTGTCAACCACTTTTTGCCAAAAAGTACCATATTATTCGGAAACTGTTCAATATAATTCCCTGCCCAAGAATATAAAATATATTATGAAATTCAATTTCTTCAAATCCGCGGTTAAAAACTACCTCCTACACAGTAAAAGAATTTATTGATTTAAAAAGAAAGTGTAATCCGTCCTGTACTGTTTTACGGCAATTCTGTAGAACTTTTTAAATACTTATATCAATTTCAAAATCTATTTTCTTGCATAATTGAATTTTCTTATGGCTCACATTCATTAAGATTTATGTGTACTTAACTTTGGCAAGGTTGTGTACATTAATTTTGTAGCCCTATCCTGACCCAGGTTTTTCTCCGTTTTTCGTTTGGAAAGGCGCCGATTTCTTATACAGGTTCTCTGGGCTTTGTCTATGGGCATGTTTATTGTAACAATAAATCGTGTATTTAGAGTTATTTCAAATCTTATGATTTTTGAGCACTATACTCAGAATAATCTATAGTTCGATAATAATTTGTTCAAGAAAAAAAATTGTTGAAATTTTTTAAAAAACCTTTGCCTTAAGACCCTAGATCGGAATTGATGGGATGGTTTCTTGATTGCTTCCGGAGAGTAAATTAGTTTATTGTCCTCCACGTGGTCATACACAGTTTGTACAGCTTTTTTGACAATAAATTTATTATTATTATTGTTGTTGTGTTTGTAGAAGTAGTATAAGATAATGCAACTGACTTTTAATAATTATTTATTGAAAAGGGAGTTAGAGTAATATAGTTTCAAAGTTAAACTGTAACCACCACCTATATTTTTCAGTATCAAACAATTGTAATAAACATATTTTCATTTAAATTAATTAGCTACTAATATGTAGTAATGAATAAAAATGGAAATTTTTTGTTGATTGAATTTCAGTTTGTTATACTATCATTTGTGTGAAACTTGAATAACTTTGCTTAATTGTTTAATAACAAAAAAATTCAATTCTGTAATTAATTAGACTCTAACGAATGACATAAAATTTGAGAAAAATTTCGTAGAAATATGACAAACCAATGAAGTTGAGGCATGAGCATCCACTAAACTGTTTCCAGGGTAGAGTGAGACATCCTGGCTTTCAAGCAGTTTGCCCATTAAGAAATGAAACCTTTCATGTCGACTAAGTAATACACCTGTGCTATCTAGTGTATCTAAGTATGCTAGCATGTACCAACTACTGTAAAGTTTATTGATATTTTTGTTTAATGAGACACATAACTTTATTCAGTGCAGCAACATTTGTTTACATATTTTATGTCATACCGGAATGCCTGGCACAACAATATTTCTCAGTGACACATGTTGATATATGATTAATGTGACAAATAGTACAAATTAAAATATAACATTGTGTTTTAAATATATTAATATAATGTTTACTTTCAATACATCTTATTTGAAGCATAATTTTCATATTGATTTACCATACATAATGTCCTGGTTTAGTGGGGTGGAGGGAGCAACTTGCCCCATCCCATCACCCCTTCACAGGTAGGTCACTGCCATGGAGCTGAAGACACATCGTCATTTATTTATAACCAAAGTAACATTTATTTTAGTAGTAATAAAATAGTAATTTTATTAGTAATAAATAAAAAAGTTTCATGTTTATTTATAGTGAATGTGTTGGTAGCGAGAACCACCCTAATTTTTAATGACATCAGTAATAAATAAAAAAAATAAAAAATAAATACGAAAGAATGAATACTTATTACTCCTGCATAATTCATTTAATTGTGCCTTAATGGCTGTGCCAAATACTGGAGCATCCTGGACAACGATCAGCTGATCTAGACAAGATGGCGGCGTTCAATGTTAAACAGAATTCAGTCGTGCGAGAAGAGTTAAATCGTAAACAGATTGTAATTGTGAGTAGGTAGCGAAAGATCTTGATTTCGATTCGTGTTACTTATGATACGACGTACATATTATGACTTTATTTGTTTTACAATGCATAAAGAGTTTATCTATTGCAGATTGTTTTGAATAATGCCATCCATCCGTTGGAGTGAACACTCTGCCCACCTTACGGATTCTGTGTCTGAATTATATAGGAATTCAGACTTTACCGATTGTGTTTTGAGTGTGGAGGGAGGGTCTATACAAGTTCACAAGACCATTTTAGCTGCTTGCAGCCCATATTTCAAGGTAAACGTTGTTGATGAGTTCTTCGTATGCTTAATAACGTACTTTTTGTTTGTTTGTTTGGTTATGTATCTTGCCGATGACTTCTTTAAGATGTGCGTATTTTTAAGAAACGTTGGGTTAATTAGGGCGATTAGAAATTGGAACATCTTTCAGTTAGCTAACTGATAATAAGTATACCTCAATGTAGATGTATTTAATGTACTATAAAAAGTTGTAGATGAGTGAAAGCATTCTGTTTATTCAAACGTCCTCCCATGCGACTGAAACATAACGTGTCCTACATTGAAGATCATTGATTAAAATTACTTTTACCCTTTTGTGAGGTAAAGCATTATGGACTTTTTAATGTTTAAAAAAAAAACACATTGCTTATCCGAAAGATAAATAACTCACCACAATCATTGCTGGTGCCAACGTGTGAAGTGTTTGTATATTTACACCTTTTAATCACGAAGAATTACACCTGTAAGAGTATAATAATAACCTCATGAAGAATGACATTTGTGTGATGAAAATGAGTTCACATTGTAATAAACAATGTTTATGGTAATTAACATTATCTTTACTGATAATTAGCTCTTTGTTATAAGCTTGTTGAGTATTTCATTTGAAAAAAATCTTTACAAGTGTTACAAATTAAATAATAACTAACATTTAATGATTTACCATGCTAATAATATATTTCCTTCAGTGCATTTAAGCATATGTTGACTTTCATTATATGTTATTATATTGTGCAAATTAAAACAGCTTTAATTGTGTCAATTTATCATGCGTTGCTAGAAACAACTATTTGTTTTCGTATGATACCAATCTCAACCCATTTTCATTTTTAAAACTATTCTCAAGCTAATTCTTCTTTTTTTAATTTCAAATTTGTTCGTGAAATACATTATTTTTGAAATATTTCAAAATTTACTATAAAGTTTATATACGAACAAGTCACGTATATTTAAATTGAATCATCATTTAGACCTTTTTTGTAGGCAATTGTTTATTATTAGGATCACAGTGTTTCAGCAGTTTAGCCAAACAAATGTTTGCCTGAAGATGGCAGCAATATACTGCTAAAACATTGTGATTCTAATTATAAAATGTCTGCAAAAAAGGTTGATGTAATAATTCAATTTAATTATGATTGTAGATGTAAATAATGTCAAATCATATATATATATAACATTGTAGAAATCTGTATAGATATCCACAATTTTCAACTCTTTGTCTAATAGTTGTAAGGATACTGCTGTTTTAGGATTTTAAATGGTTGAACTTGTCTTGATTTCAAACGTCTCAATTATATGTAATATGAAGGTTAAATACTGTAAAGCAAATGGTCACAAAAATCTAAATTTTTGTAATATTCTATAAGTCAATAGCTCTAGTTTATAAAAATATTTCTAATTCTGAGACATCAGAGGTTCCATTATGACTTATTTCACATAGAATAACCCACTTGCTTCACTGGGAGTTTTCTTTTTTGTAGTTTTTTTTTACCAGAGTAGTAGTTTTACATAATCTCTATTATTCAAACTAAATGAAATTAATGTGTTTATTAAAACAATGAAGTTGTTATCAAATCTGAGAATTGTCTGATATGGAATACTTCAGAATTTAAAATCATTTTGGTGAAAGAAATCCTGTACCAAAAATTCTTTTAAAATATATTTATTAATGAAACATTGTTGATATGTTTTTTGTTATAATAATTTACTACTTACTTTGTTTTCCATGTGAACAGAAGCTGTTGAAGAATCACAATGCAATCACAACCATTCCCATAAAAGATGTCAAATACAAGGACTTGAAACTCATTTTGGATTTTATCTATTATGGAGAAATAGATGTACATATCCGAGATGTGGCATCTTTAATAAAAACTGCTGAAGTAATGGAGATTGCCTCACTAAAACTTAGTGTTTCTCATTGTGTAAGTTTGTCTCAAAAGCTACTGGTTTGTGATAATTTATAATGTCTTCCTTTCTTGTATGTCATTTCCATTTTTAGTTTGGGGAAGACTTCTCCTGCAATGATACAAGTATAAGGAGTCTGAATGACAAGTGCTCTGTGTCCTGTACAAATCTGATAAGAAATGATACAAAGAATTTGTTAGAGAAGCAAGTTTCCCATGATTCCACCGTCCTTTACATGAGAGAAGAGAGATTCAATTCTGAGTGTCAAAACATTCATTTGCAGTCAATGAGTGATTCTACAACAAAATATTTGAATGATATCCAAGATGTGCCAGAGAAATTGAATAAAGATCAACCAAAGGGCAGCATTTCCAATATCTGTGATAATTTCAAGGAATTTACAAAACAAGATGTAGAAAATGTTAATGATGAACTAGTTCCTTTAACTTTTGTTGCTGTTCCTCCAGTTTTGGAGATTAATGAACCGATTGAGGGGCATCAAGATGATGTAAGGTGTTTTGATTTAGTTTTGAAGGATCCTCTTGGGGAATATTCTGGTATTTTAAATGTTGCAAACGAAAGAAATATTAAAGAGGAATGCACTTTCCAAAGTGAACTGCAAGTGAAGAGTGAACTCAAAGAAGAGAATGATGTTACTGAATCAATGACAGACGTTGTTCCCATATTTGACAAATTGACACATTCATGTCATGAGTTGACAAGTGCAGAAAGTAATCCATTTGTATCCTGTGATCAAGAGAGTGTTGTGGAAAGCAATCCAGGTGTTATATGTAGTAATACATTGTGTTCTGAGAGCTGTGCTGCTGAAGAAACACATGACATGGAAAGAAAATTTGAATCTATCTGTGAAATTTCTGGAGCTGATGTGAAAGAAGAAAAAATATTTGAAACTGGCCAATGCTTAAATCATAGTGTAGGTGATGATACAGGAACACCTCCATTGGAACCTGAAAGTGAGTTGTTAAAAAGTGGTGCACAGCATTTTTCGACAATTGATTACCAACAAGATTTGAATAAAGAAGAACATGATGCAAGCACAAGTAAAATTAGCTCCCCTTTTCACTTGGAAATTGGAAACAAAACCCCAGGTGAGATCATTTCAATGCTTATTTATTATAGTAATTGGGATATCGATGTTTCAGTATGGTTTTAGGTTTGTATGTACTAAGAGGAAGGAATTACTATTGATTCCTAATGGTGAGTGTGGTAATAAACCTGGAACAAAATTTTATTTTTAACTGGTAGTTGTGCAGAGATATTGCCTTTCAACGGAAGAATTAACAGATTTTTAGTTTAGTTGAAAAAGGTCTTAAGATGGATTTGTTGAAAAGTGTCTTGAGATGAAGCAAGCAGGATAAGTCACATCTTGCCTTTATATTCAGTCAAAAACAGATCTACGTTTAATGAATAAATCTTGTCTTTATTTCATTCATTATATTAACTGTGAAGGTTGACATTGACAAAGTCCCAAGACTCAATCATTCCTTCCTTCTCTTCAGGCGTGAATAGTTGCTGTCATCACTACAGTACAAAACAAAACATAATAAAACTTATATTATCATTGAACAGTGCCTTAACACAAATAAAATAAAAAAACAGGAAATATAAAATATATACCTCAAATTTCCTAAACTTTATGTAATAAAATATTAGCTAAAAATGTCATGAATATGACTTGTTAGAAGATTGTTTATTTTTTCTTTCACTTGCCATGATGATATTCCTGATATTATTATTCCAATTGTGAGAAGAGGTCAAACAGAGTGTTGTATTGAGAATCGAAATTAATCAGTATTTTAGTTCCCAAAGTAGAATANGACTCCTAATATTTCTGAGACGTATTTTAAGGTTTTTAAGTTTTGACTGATGTGCTTTTGTTTGTAATACTATGAATACATCTAAAGAAGTTTCTAAATGTGTCTAGGTAACCTTTGTTGATTTGTACCCTTTGTGTATTAGAAATATGAGGAATAAGTTCACATAAGTCATCATTTTTTGACACATTTTATCTCATGATATATTTTTTTAAATTACCTTACAATATTTCAGAACTCAAGTATACCAATTAACCCATAAAAATCAATTCTGAGATAGTACAAAAGTACAAACTTTTTTGATTGGACTTAAAATTTCAATCGAAGATGTGAAAGAATAAGGGGAAAATTGAAAAAAATATTGTATTTACATTTTTTTTTCTTGGGGCACCTTAAGTTTTGCTATTTAAGACAACCATTTGGAAGAGATAGTGGAATTTTTATGACTGCGAAACTTACAACCTTCAGCACCTAGAAAGAAACAGTAAATACATAATGTTGTTGGAAACACTAGAGAAGAACTAGGATGTAGTAGGGTACTGAAATATTTGGTGGAGTATTTAAGATGAGATGATAAAATGATACTAGTTTAACAATGAGAACATTTCCACGTATTTTTTACTGTGCTTTTTGACATAAAGCATTTATAAATACAGAGTAGGTTATATTTTAATCGGCTACTTATAAACTGAACTCAGAAATTTTTAATGTAAGTAAGAACTCCCAACGTTTTTGTGAAATTCCCTTTTTTATCGTGTTATGTAACAAAAAAATTTCTTTTTCAAAAACAAATTTAATTTTAATATTTTGAATGCAGGAAAGAGTTAATCGAAACGCCAATATTTTTTCTCTTTTTGTCCGAAACCACAAAAGTGGAGTAACACGCATAAGGAGGTTGATGGGTAAAAGGTCCTTTAATTCGATGTATTTAAATCTTACATCATCTGTCCCTGAATCGTTATTTCTGTGAGATCTATGAGCCAGACACTGTTATCTTTTCCAGTGAGCCCTTTGACACGCACTGCGAAGACTAATTAATATTAACCGTGAGAGACCGTGATACTTTTTTTGTTATTGAAAGCTGACATCGTACCAGTGAGGCACTGGCGTCTCAAATGTCATTTAGTATGTTTTTAGCGCTAGTGAGGGAATAAGTTTTCAAACTAGTTCTGATCACAGCATGACTTGCTAAGAGATGGAATTCGACAACATTTGACCATTTTGAAAACTGAAAAGTTCCGTGTGAATAAACACAGAAAATTCTTCTAAGTGAGGCACTAGCAGTTTTTACTGTTAAAGGGTACATAGTTCTTTACTGATACCATACTCATCCTTTATATTTAAGCTGCTGCTGTCTGGACCACGAGAAGGAGCAACGTAATACTTAGAATGAAAGATGTTGTAGTTCGTGGATCTTTGAAACAAATAGTTTTTTGTATATCGACTGACGAAATTTCCCCGGTGCCTGTGGAGTACGTTTCGGGCACTAGGGGTAAAGCAGCCGCATAATTAGTATACTTTTTATCTTCCTCTTGTGTTGAAATACATTTCTCGTCCTTCATAGTAAGATCTTCCTAATTTGAAATCTATCGTCTATATGTCCGTGATAATCATATTCATTGAGTATTTTTCTCCTCCAATCTATTTACACTATCGCATTCCTCCATCTTTCTCTCGAGTGTCCAATCCTCGTCACCTGCGTCTTATCTTCTGATTTTCTTATTCTAATTATAAGATCTGCGACCTTGACTTCCCTATTTCTGAGTCCTGTTTTCTGTTCTCCTATCCGCCTATCTGTTTTAACGATGACGGCCACATCTCCAGCTTATTCATGTATTCCATTTTCTCCATAAATTGTTCAAAAAGTGATTCCACTATATTCCTCCAAGTGGTAAACTCCGTGGACAGGCAATTCTTATTTTAAGAATCATTCATGTTTGCTGAATCAAACGTCAGTTTGAAATCAATAAAAGGGTCGCATAGCAAATTTCTTTTGTTTAAACCTTGTGAATTCATTCTGTATAGAAGAACATATCAGTAAGCTCTATAAATAGTATTAAGATTTTGTATCTCTGAATATTAACAGTTATTGTTGTATATCTGATTAAGTTGTTGTTATTCAAAGAGTCATAGGCACAGTCAGAGGCAGCCAGTGCACAATGGCGATTGTGTTGCCCGAGTTTACTGGAGAAGAAAGTCATACTGTTGTGCGTTTTTCTTTTGTGTTGTTGGTTAAATGACTGTCCATAGAAGAAGGGCATCGCAGAATGCTTCCTATGTATGGTGACAACTGTTTCTCACAAAAGCTGTATTCATTTACATCCTGAAGTTTAATAAGTGAAGGCAAAACATCAGAGACGGGTAGCGTCCTGCAGAGGTGTCAACTGCAATCACAGTGCAGCATGTAGAACAAATCCTTATGACAATCTCGTGACGATCGATGACGTAGGTTGTAACATGCAACATCGAGCATGTGCAGTTGCACTTTCTTAAAGTTTGTGCACTATGGATACCCCGCCAGTTGTCTGATAAACACAAGAAGAACACAAATGGTCTGTTCTTGCAGCGTCTTACTCGGTTCATCGAGGAAGGAGAGGACTTCATGACACTAATTATTATGGGGGACGGGTCTTGACTTGCTGTGTGACGGGGAATACCGCATCCTACTGCATCACTTTGCGGGAATTACGAGAGCTCATACGCTTCAAGCGACCTGGATTCCTGACCAAAGGAGTGATTCTTCTGAATGTCAATGTTTGCCCTCACAAGGCTAGACCAACGCAGGAGCTGATAACGTAATAAAAGAGGTTGTTTGCTGGTTTTGACATCAATCAAAACAATTATTTGCGACTGGCTTACAAGAACTTGTAAAGATGTGGGATGAATGTCTGAATATACAGGGTGCTTTTGTCGACAAGTGAAATAAATATCTGGATGTTACTTTTTTTATTACCTCTATCCAGTTTTGCGACTTATCTATTGAATTACCTACGTATTTTATAATTCGGTCATATGCATAGGTACGATAGAGTAGTGGGCTACTATATTTTACGGTATGATATCCACTGTAAGAACCACGTGAAACCCGCCTGATGAAGTGTAAAGCTGANTGCATGGCAGTACAAGGATATAATACTTCTTATATCATTCTTTGCTCTTTTAATCTTTGCGCCGCATAACTTTGTCACTATGCGCGTTGCCCGTCCCTGCCAACGAGGATGCGTGTGCGTTTCTACTATATTTCCGGTATGTTTCTCTTGTACTTCCTATTTTCAGATATATTTCGTAAATACTTTGTGTTTTGCCTTCATCTCTCTTAATTTTCTACACACAGTTTTATTTAGAATATCTAGCACTTAATACTCTCGTGAATAATATTCTGTCTGGGGCGTGTAAAGGACCATCTCGTAGCATGTTGTGATTTTCCTCCTTTCCTCCAAAATCTCATTCTCCTCCTTCCAGAAGCCCAAACCTTTTTAGTAAAACCCGAAATCTCCATGTCCTTGGAGATATTCATCATTACTTTAGGTGTCTCCAACTATTTCCGATTCTTTGTAGCATATCTTACATCTGGTATGTACATGGATGTCTCCCTTTTCTTTGTACTCTTTCTCCATATTGTCCTTGTCATGAAGATAAATGCAGTGAACATTCTCCTTGCATCTTTTGGTAATTAGTATCTCTTCATTATTTATATTTATCTTCCCGTCTCGTTTCAGAAAGAAACGAAACTTAATTTTTTTGCACATGAAGATCATTTACATTGAGGACTCGGTTCTATTACTACCAACTATTGACGACAAACAACCTACCCACAGATTGTAAACTGCGCTCAAATTAACTTTTATTATTTTCTCCACCCATACTACATTGCTATATGCTGTTATCTGTCGCTGTGGACACAAATAGTTTTTTTTAATTTTTGTTATATCACTTCGTAGATTCGAACTCGTTTAAGGACTCTGTGTGTTACACTCTAACGCAGCACGTGAATCTGCATATATTAGCTCAGCCACGTCATACACATATGTAATGGTGTCTATTTCCTTGTTATTTAGTTCCCGAATACATTGTCATGTACGACATTCCCAAAAACATGGGCCCACTTGCAGAACGCTGCAACTGTCCTATTGTTGCACACCTGTATATTTTTTGACCCCCAAATTCCAATATTCAGCCTTTTTACAAAATGTCTCTGCCATATTCAAATGAAATTTACGGAGTCCTTAACGCATTAATGTGTTGACATTTACTGTCCATTTCACAAGATCAAATGCTCTGTGGTTTTCCATGAATGCGCACGTTCTATATTTGGTTTCCGTACTTTAATTTGATGAAGTAGCCTTATCATGGGATGATTTTTCAGTGTTCCAGGAATAATTCCTTAGTGTCTGTTCATTTCTCAATGAAATATTAAATATTTCTTTATTTTATCGAACATTTGGCCGAAAGTCAGTATTTAAGTTTTTTGACTATAATTTGATTGTTTTGTCGGTTTTTTCTCGACCTTGAAAGAACAACAAAAAGGAAAGTAAGCTTGCCGCAATCGGTCGTTATATATTCTAAATAAAGTTTCTTATATATTCTCAATCATATATTGTAATATTTCATTAGTTATGTGGTTATATCCCGATGCCTTCTTTTTCCCCATCTTTTTCACACTGCATTATTTCCTCATTTGTTATTTTCTCTACTTCATCATATGTTCAGCATGCCACATTATCATGTGGCCACTACCTATCCATTGGTGTCTCTAATTAGTGACTGCCATTTATGCTTCGCTGAATTTAACTCATGCTTAAAAGCACTTATTTTTGATGTCCACCACATGACTCCATGAGTATCCTGTTTCGTGTTTCGAATGTACCGAGCACATATGCGTTGAATTTCCAACTGCTGAGTTTCTACTTCTCTTAATTCTCAAAACCCTCTGTTGACAACCTCAGCATTCATTCTCTTATTTGTATATGATCTTGTTGCATACGTCTCGAATCTACCCGTTGATCATTTTCGCACACACAATTTTCTCCATCTTTGCTTCGATGCTCCACTTTCAGCTCTTTACAACGATCACCACTGTGTATTCCATTACATAACGTCTACGACAGTACTTGCAAATCTTTGCACATGTTAATCTAACTGAAATCTATCACAGATTCTCCGTCCTTACAGAGTGGAGACCGCCCATGCTCATTAATACTGGCATTATAGTATCATAATGAAACTATTCTTGTTTACCACGTTTATTCGTTGTCTTATCCCCTAGTATGCGCGTTTTGGCTTTTGTGTTAAAGCATAACAGTATCTGCTTGACGCCTTTCACTTTCATAATTTCTCTGATCATTTTAAAATTTTGCCTTATGTTATTCTCTGGCATATTGGCTTTAATAATTTAGTGTAATATATTCATTGTACTCCAAATATAATAAGTCACCTGACATTGTCTTTTAAATACTTCTTTAGTACAAGGACCTCTTCTTGCCACTACAATGGTACTACATGGTTTTGCCATAATGTCCCTGTACCCAAGTGGGAGATGTTACAATTTTCTCTATGCTTTATACAACTTTCGGAAGCATATTATACTGACGTGTTTCCTCATATATTCATTTACCTAATGATGTTTTCGAGCGTCGTAAATTCTTCTGTAACATTTTAAGCATACTTGATATGTGCCACAATTCTCTGCGCAGATTTTTATTCTTGGCATTTCTTTCTCAAAATACTATGGTCACTTGCTACTCCTGTACGGTGGTAATTCTCAGAACACGATTTCTCCCAATGCTTTGAACACACTTTATATTTGTCCCATTCTCCGGCAGTGACCACATGTAACTGTTGCATCTCGACACACCGCAGCAACGTGTCCGGACTTGTGGCATCAGCAACATCTTATTGACTTAAGATCTTCCTCGACTCTATAACTCATTAATCTCATGTAGTCGCAACGTCGACATTGCAACATATCTATTTGTGGGTCATATCACTTATTATACCAATACACATTCACTCATTATTCTCCATTTCCTCTACATCTATATTTCTGTTTTTTTCGGGAGTGAGTTTCCACCTCTGACACTTTACTGGCACTATTTCTTTTTTGCAGAAATTGTCGCCATTTGGAGAACCAGAACCTTCTTTGCCATCCATTACATTCTCTAGCTCTTTCACTAACGTTTTCTGCTTCTCCCCTCCCCGATGTGGGTCAATTAGTCTCAGGTTTTGTAGTTTCTTTTGTCCTCTCCAATTTTGAATTCTTTTCACGAGAGGTCCTCTCGGTTAAGTCCCTTGTCATCCGCTAATATTTTGATAATGATTTCTCTCACCAATTTTGCACAATGGTCTGAATTGCGCATGTCATATACTCGTGTTAATTTTTTTCGTTTTATCTATTCTCCTTTTTTCGAGTATTATTTTAATGTAGTCGTCTGCTTCTCTTTTCCATGTAAACGTGCTCCATCCGTTTCGTCCGTCTCGTTCACGAGTTATGTCCTTTTTAAAACAAAAATGTACGTTTCCTTTTCGCACGTGTACCTTTCTTCATTTGTAGCTTTGACTTTAGAGGTGAGTTCCTTAGTGTTAGACTCCTATAACTCTTATTTTATCATTTTACTATGCCCCAAATTGATTCCTGACAGCTGAATAATTTACTTAAATTTTTAATGTAAATGCCCGAAAATTTCGGAAATTAAATTTGTCCAAGACAGAGTTACTAAGGTACAGTACACAAGCATACTAAAATTTGAAACGTACAAGTCTGTTGATGCAATGAGGCAAAAATACAAGGTATTTTAATGCATTAGTTCTGAAGGAACTGTACAAAGATATGACAAAAAAAATTTTTAAAAGTTGTTCCTTTAGTAAGAAAGTTATAATATCATGTCTAAACTTTGTCGGCTGGTAGTGAGTGGTAGTGAAAGTTTTGTACAAAAGATTCTTTAATTCGTCCGCGCCTAGTGTTTTCCAATGGTATATTTTCCCTAAAACCTGACGAACTATGTAGATGGTGATAGTGGGCTCATTTATTTGAGATGTTTCGACAATTTTCGTATTCTTATTTAGTTTATGATACGTGGGTGACTCGGATGGGCCAAATTAATCCCCAAAACATTCTTTCTTGTGTTTTTATCGGTATCTTCGTGTTTCCTATTCTAATACATCTTTTTTTACTTTTTTCTTTAATTCGTGTTGAGCAAGATCGTTTTTTTAGACGTTCTTAGCCAGTAGCGTGTGAGACGCTTTTATAATGCCAAGAAGGTTTTGTCGCAATATATTGACAGGCGGCGGATGATCAGAGGACCATGAGTAGAGTTGCAGACGTAGTTTACACATAGTGACAGCACGAAATAAATGACCGGTGCTGAATCCACCACTCAGCATTCAGTTTGGGTTTCTTATATATTTTCAGTGAATATGGTTATAATTTTTTTACAGAGACTTTTGTTAACTTTGTATTGGATGTAATTCGTAATTGTGTTTTGTTTCAGCTATACATAGATCAGCGTTCACGCAAACTAAACCTTGTGAGGAGAGAACCGAATCGATGGTGAGAACTCGAAGTAATTTGTCACGTATTGCCAGTTTGAACGCGAAGACGCAGTGCAATGATCAACAATTAGTACCAAGGGATTTATTTCACTTGGATCACCCAGAGATAACATGTGGACATAGTCTGACTGAAAAGGTGCAAACCCATTGTACCAAAAGAAAGAATTATTCATGTATTAGATGCAAAAAGTCGTTTATTCAAAAAGTTCATCTGAAGAAACATTGGCGAGTACATACAGGGGAGAAATCTTTCCAATGTCAAATTTGTAAATCTTTATTCAGTGGAAGCAGTAGTCTCAAGAGGCACATTTTAACACATTCCAGGGAGAAACCTCTTCAGTGTGAAATTTGTGAATCCTCATTTAAAAGAAAATGTAATCTCTTGAGTCACTTGCAAACACATACTGGATTGAAATCATTTCAGTGTGAAATATGTGAAAAATCATTTAATCAAAAAAGTAAACTTGAAAATCACATCCGAACACATACTGGGGAGAAACCTTTTCAATGTGAAATTTGTAAATCCTCATTTAGTCAAACTGGAAATTTGAAAACGCACATGGTAACACATACTGAGGNAAACCTTTTCAATGTGAGATTTGTAAATCCTCATTTAGTCAAACTGGAAATTTGAAAACGCACATGGTAACACATTCTGTGGAGAAACAATTTATGTGTAAAATATGTAAAAAATCATTTAATAAAACAAATAATCTTAAGCAGCACATGCTAACACATTCTGGGGTGAAAACGTATCAGTGTGATATATGTGAAAAATCATTTTATCAAAAAAATAAACTTGAAAATCACATCAGAATACATACTGGGGAGAAACCTTTTCAATGTGAAGTTTGTGAATTATCATTTAGCCAAAGTGGTTATTTGAAGACGCACAAGTTAACACATTCTGGGGAGATTCCATTTCAGTGTGAATTATGTAAAAAGTCATTTAAGAGATCATCCAATCTGAAGACTCACATGCTAACACACACTGGGGTGAAAACATTTCAGTGTGATATTTGTGAAAAATCATTTAGTTTAAAAAGTATTCTTAAAACTCACATCCAAACACATACAGGAGAGAAACCTGTTCAGTGTGAAATTTGTAAATCCTCATTTAGTCAAAGCGGTTATTTGAAGACGCACATGTTAACACATTCTGGGGAGAAACAATTTAAGTGTAAAATATGTAAAAAATCATTTAATATAACAAGCTATCTTAAGAGGCACATGCTAACACACTCTGCGGTGAAACCATATCACTGTAAAATATGTGAAAAATCATTCAGTCAAAAATGTAATTTTAAAATTCACATTCTAAAACATACTGGCGAGACACCGTTTCAATGTGAAATTTGTGAGTCTTCTTTTAGACAAAGCGGCCATTTTAAAAGGCACTTGTTAACACATTCTGGGGAGAAACCATTTCTCTGCGAAATATGTGAAAAATTATTTAGAACATCATCCAATTTAAACACGCACATGCTAACACACTCTGGGGTGAAACCATTTCTGTGTGAAATATGTGATAAATCATTTACAACATCATCCAATTTCAAGAACCACATGTTAACACATTCTGGGGTGAAATCATTTCAGTGTGAAATATGTGAAAAATCATTTAGTCTAAAAAGTTTTCTTAAAACACACATCCGAACACATTCTAAGGAGAAAACATTTCTTTGTGAAATATGTCAAAAATCATTTAGTTTAAAAGGTAATCTTAAACAGCACATCCAAAGACATAACGGAGGGAAAACCTTGCGACGTAAAATTTGAAAATTATCTTTTAGTCAAGGTGAAAGTCACTAGTTGCTTTAGTGTTCTCTTACCGGGGAAAAACTGTTTCAATGTGAAACATGCAAATCATTTTGGGGAAAATATATGTAAGAAATCACTTGTGGACGCCCTTTCGTAAGATAGATTTGCATTGTAAAATTTGTATGTACTCTTGTGTTTGAAAAATGAATTTATGGAAAACATGCTATCTCACTGCAGAGATTTTGTTCCTGTGTTAAACACACAAATCTCATTTCACTCGACAGGTTAATTTTGTGATGCTCAAGCAAAAACAACCTGATACATCTTCTATTAAAATTGAAAAAAAGAATGTATTAATATGAATTAGGAGGTCAAAGCTATTGTGCAACAGTTAATTTGTTATTTATGTCATGATATAAAGAAAATTATTCAATTTGAAAACTGATATTTTTTTGGATGTTGTAACTGTTTTTTTACATGGGAAATGTTTTTCTCTATATTTATTAAATGAGATGGGTCTCTGTGCTCATTTCTCTTGTATTTTGAAGTATTATTTATGTAATGTGTGAAAGTTTCATTAATAAACAAATGTTTTTTATCACAATATGATATTCAATTATGCAAAACAATTTTTTGAACCAATGGGAATGTTTATTTGTTTTCGACACACTTGATGAAGATGTGTGTAGTTTTTCAGATAATTATTCCTTCGTATAAATAACTTATATTGTAGCATCTATTTTAATTCAAAAACTGGTGGAAGTGGAACTAAATTGAAATTTTGTTCTTTACAGTGTCTTAGATTATAAAGGAAGTAATTTATTTTTTTAAGTGTTTGAGACAGCATTTTCATAACTTTTAGTTTTGATGTGCTTCGTCTGCATTGTTTGCACAGTTTTAAAATTTAAAGTCAGTTAAATTTTATTCCTAATTAATTATTGCCTCTTAAGTGATTTACTTCAATAATGTTCTTATTACATTTGTGTATATATAATTTTTTGCTTTGTTCTTTTTGTTTTTTTATCGTATTGATACATAGCAGTATAAAGAGTAACCAAAATGAAAATTATCACACAGATCTACAGACTACACAGAACAATCTTTTGTGAAAGATGATTTCTTGTACATTAAGAATAGTTCCACCATAGATAAAATAAAATTGAATGTAATGAGACTGAGACTCATTTCTATGCTAAAAATGCATTTTGTAATGTTATTTCTTTTTAGTTAATGCAGAGACTTTTTAGTAACAAGGATAAGAAACGGAGAATAAAATTGGATATATTTTTCTTGTTCACATCATGATTGAAGCAGTAATGTTGTAATATTGCATTTTTACAGGTAGAGAATCATAAATTTTTTGATAAGTGCCTTCTAAAATTCAAATGTATTTTTATCTAAAGAGTATAAATACACAAGAATGGAGTTTCGTTGACATTTTTGATATCAGATTACAAAGCTTCTATTTTTAATTATTTATGTTTTATCTACAAGTTGTATACATGTTCAATTTTAGTTGAGATTTTTTCTTACAAAAAGCTTTCCAGTAAACTTCGTTTTCACTGAATAGTGAGTTTTTAATTTTATCGTACGCGAAAATTTAATTGACACGTCTTGTCATGATTTCCGTCCACAAGTCTTTGAAGTATAATTGAATTACAAGAAAAATGATTATAAATACTGAAGAGGACATAGTCGCACTCATAAGTAATGAAAGCTGTTTTCTTTTAATCTCACAAAACAATTAAGAAAGAACTACTGTTGATGGGGTCAAATAAAATTATAGCAACTTAAGAAATATCACGTTGATTTATAATTGCGCTGTACATTCATCTTCACTGTAATATCCATGTCGTAAGTGACGGCGGCTTCCCTCGTTTAGAGGAGGGAGGAACCTGTGTTGTCCGATTTCAAAGGAAGCTGGCGAAGGAATGGGTTTGGACGATGCACTAATCTTAAAGAACTAGAGGACAAAAAGGAGTAAATACAGCCTCATTCTCAGTATTGACAGGCATAGCTTTTGTTTATCTAACTCACCCAGAGTGTGACAAGCGGTGGCATGTGGTGCCTGGCGACGAGACTGCACTACTTCCGGAACGCATGGCGAGTCTTGCGTAGCGGTGGCTTGGGTAACAGACCGGGAAGATAATGAGGCTAGAAGAATGTTTCAGATGCCGTAAAGTCTAGTCTAACCGAGATGGGTGTTAAGAGAATTCTGCAGAAACCGTGGAGTCAATTCTGACCGAGGATATGTTGGTAGGAGTTCGGTAGAGATCGTTTAGTCAATTCTAAACCGACAGGACGGAATAGAGACATTTTAAGAGTCTGGAGCTAAAAGTCAATAACCAAGAAGAGAACAAGGACCTGTGTTTCGCCAGTAGTTGTCTCGCCCTGGTAAGCGCTACTGATGCGCGGGACATTTGAGCCCGCTGCACAACATATAGATGAGAAATAAATTATTATTTTATTGTAAAAAAACACAAAATATTAAATATTGTCTCATGAATGTCCATGATTAGAAGATACTGGTTTCATTAAGTCCTATTGAAATTGATTTAAAAGTTAAGTGTTACTATTTATATAATATAAAATTAGGAGAAATCTCTAACATTACCACATACTTATTTTTTACCAACTGTAGGGGTTGGTATAAATTGGTAGTCAGAAATTGCAACCGTGAAAACAATCCATACTAATATGATGTATAAATTTGTGAGTGTCTGTTTGGTGCCTATACACGACTAAAATGCTGAACGTGTCGTGATAAAATTATTCAAGGAGATAGTTTAGATGTCCTATCTGGCATAGGTTTAAGTTTTCTAAATTAACGTCCATTATATAATGAAATTAAATAACTAAGGACATACGATCTTAAACTTGGAGAATGCTTCAGCACAAAAGAAAGCTAAAATTTTTAACTCCACAGATAAAGCAATAATACATTTGGATAAGCAACATCAGAGAGAGAATTTACAAAAGAGCGTAACCTACTTTTAGCTACATACTATTCTTAAAAATTTGTTAATATAAATATAAAAGAATAGATTGAACCACCTTTAAAGCAGGTTACATCAAATGCAACCTCAAAAAGAAAAATGATTTTTGCCATATTTCCTTATAACAAGTAGATAACTCATTCTCTTGATTGATTATTAAAGTCTCAAAAAATGATATTGATTTTAATATTTCAAAATAAAATGCATGTTTTGGTAAAAGGAAAAAATGCGAAATAGATTATTAACACTAACGATGTTGTATGCGAAATAAAATGAAAGAATTTGTAATGTTTGCTATGTAAGTCAAACAAACAAGGTTAAAAACTAGAATCTAGGAATACAATTAAAATTTAAAATAAGCTAAACTTAGTGTAGTAACTTCGCATTGCATTAATAATGATTACTTGGTGGATTGGAATATTACATTTATTCTGGCCAAAGAAGTTAATTATTACAAACGTTGCTACCAAAAATGATATTTATTTAATACACACGGAAGTTAGCTTTTCTGTGTCTGCGAGTAAATTTTATCTGGTATTTACAATACATTTTTGTAATATGTTTGTGAATTCTTCACCTTTTTAGTAAACATATTTTGTATTAATATTTACATTTAACTTCGTGTTCAGTTTTGTCTGTTATGTTTCTTGTTATAAATTGTACCACGAAATGGCAACTTTGAATATAGTTGAAACATTGTAAAATTGAAATCACAAAATATATAGGAATCATCCATTATTTGTCATAAAATCTCTATTTTTTAGTAGAAGACGTGTGCTGGTTACAGGAAAGATTTTTTTTTGAGATAATTAATTAAAATCAATCGCGTACAACAGTGTGCCGGTTCGAACATAGTTTCCTCCATAAGAATAACACATGTTCCGGTTTGAGCACAGGCGAGGAGGGGGAAAACAGAAGTCACAGGGAGTGCCAACGGGCTCATGATATAGTTGCAGAAGCGTTGATGGTGTAAATGAAGAATCCTCTTCAACAGAGCACAGATGATTGTCATCTCACTTAGGGAGAGGTGTTGAATTCTATCGGGCACATTCGGATCTTTGAGAAAATGTGCAAGAACACCAAATAATCGGAATTGCGGAACGCGGAACACAGGTCGTATAGTTTGCAACATCAACGTACGATACAGACGGAATAACCATTTCAACATTTCATGAATCGAAACATCACGCGCAACACCATAGTCAGCGGTTGGGACAACCAACGTGTGACGACATATGGGACAGGAGCGACGTCACAATGTCCATTGCTCGAGACACGGTTTTCAAAAATTATGTATACACGATATGATCTGCATTATTAAGAGGAACATCATCATTGAAATAAATAAAACAGTTGATGGTGATTGCGGCATGCGATATGTTATTTTCTCATTTGTATTAACATGACGGAGGAAAGTGGAAAAAGACTGTGATACATACGTGATGCAGCAGAAGACGTTGAAGGTGGAGTGGAGGAAACCGCCTGTGAAAGATGGCAGTAGATGTTGACAAGCCGGTGTGAAAATAACGCACAATGATGTCAACCTGTGCGTGAGAAAGCGGATAATGACTACCGATACACATCAATTGTCTCTTTTACCGTTCAAAAAATCGTGGAAGGAGAAGGCAATACACATAAATGTATGTGTTCCATGACAACGATGTCTTCTTCAAAGATGATGGTGTGGTTGTGGCAGTGGTGGTTTGAGAGGTTGCCGTCTTCTACAGAGGTGTTGAGGGGACGGTGTGAAACAGATGTAGAAGTCCCGTTGTGCAGACGTAGACGTAGATATTTAATGCGTGGTTGTACTTGAACAGCTGCCGGCAAAGAGTGCAAGACGATTCAACTTGTGCAGAACTGGCTAGGCTAGATATCGGTATATTATGTACCGTCTTGTCGCCCAAGAAAAGAAGATTTTGCATAACACGATGATATGCGTCGACGGCTGCAATACAATCTTCAGTGCGCATGGTACGGATGCTCCTCGGGTCACACACAGTGTGCGTGAGCACGATGCAGAGACCACTTTGTCTCAAACACCACACAACACGGGATAAGTAGGAGATCGATAACGCAATGAAACACTAACGTGTTGAGCAAATTCAATTATGATGTTTTAACCTAATTCGACATATTAATAGAACACGCATTTTGTGTCGGTGTTACATCACGATATAATTGCACGCACAAGTGGTTTGTGAATGTATTACAATTAATGCAATTTACACGAATTGAATACACGTGCATTAATTGAACATACATATTTTGCCGGTGTTGCATCATGATATAATTACACGCAGCTTCAAAGTTTTTATAATTGAAGCAATTTACTCGAATACACGTGCACTAATTGAACTCGCATATCGTATCGGTTTTACATCACGATAGAATTACACATACATTTGGTTTCAAATTTATCACGATCGGTTAGTGTGGGAACAAACATACTATATAAACAATTTCGAAGAATATCACACCTGCCAGGCGACCTACTCCGCCAGAAGACATCACTGTATTTCACAAAATACGCTGGGAAGAAGATGATGAGAATACCTTCACTACACAACATTGACACGTAAGTATAAATCGAACAATGTTCGTACTAGAAAGGAGAAAAAAATCCTGCATTCATATATTTGTTTTTGAATATAGATGGAATATCATAGGCATGCAGGGCTTCACGCGTACCGGTGAGTTAATATTTAGAAATTTTGCATTCTTCACAAAAGAAATAAACAGATTTCTTCTTGTTCAATCTACGATGCAAAAATTGGAGGTGAGTGATAAAACTCGGAGAACTGCTCAATGGTTAACAGACAACCACCACGCTTTGTAATGGACGAGTCGAAGTGAGCAGAGACGCAGTTTAGTATACACAACACTACCACACATCATAAAGAGAAGAATGGAGGGTAAGAAGACGGTATATGTGAAAGGTGAACAAAAGATAAGATGGATACAACCCTATGTGGATTGAGATGTGAACATTATAAGTGTAGAATTATATGGATGTCGAAAATTAAAAGAATGAAATCAAGACTCTAAATATACGTTCAAAAAGTGGGGGTTAAATAAAATAGCGAATGAGTAGCATACGAGTCGATACTACAGAAAAATGAGGAAGAAAAGGAAAATATCCCCCTACACCAACTCACTTGCGTAAGACACCTGTCCGAAAAAACTCATGTCTCAATTGGTGTCTTTGCTTGTAAGTGTTTCATTCGTTTATATATATGTAGAATGTTATGAGAATATTGAAGGAGAAAGAGAAAACTGTTCCCTATGGATGCTCTCCAACCGCCACATCCCGTGGGATTTTGCTTCGAGCACACACCGGGGGGAACAAGATTCTCAACAGAATCAACGATGTAGAGAGAAAGAGAAATAAACAGAGCAGTGTTAAAAATAAAACAGTATTTTCATATTTTTCCCTTCCTTTCCTTATTCTACACCTTTTTAGAGAAAACTCGAATGCTACTTTTACACACACAATAAGCGATGATTAGGAAAGAAACAAAACATACTAGTATTCATAGTTTATTGTACAAAAAATGTTTATTACAGTTATGTGTTACAAAAAAAATTACTTTCATTAATCCACGAATTATGTTTTGCATCGAATCCACACCATTTGACATTGAGATGTGGTCCCTTTTTGCGAAGAACCTTCTCGAACAAAATGTCCCTCAGATAGCGCGTGGACTGCAATTCCTTGCGGTAGAAGCGTCCGGCGGTGTCCTCACCAAGCTCATCTGAGAAGGAATACGCGATTTGAGAGATGTACGCAAACAATCTTGAAAAGTTCAGTCGTCCACGAGGGTTCATTACTTTTCTGAAAGTGATGTTTAAATTTGGTAATGCGTACAACATCATCCACATGAAAAGTTTTGTTTTTTCATTCCTCATCCTACAATCGAGTGTCTTGACCCGTGCATGGACTGTTTTCATGAGTCGTCCATCCTTCACATTTTTCCACTGCAACCCTGTCGTTGCAATGTATCGAAGCGTTGCAGTCACAAAGAAGCGTGGGGAGCATATACAACCAGCGATGAGAAACTTCTGCAGAGAAACGATACCACATGGGCGCTTTCAACGTGCGATTGGAACGTTCCATCATACGCGCTTTCATTATGGAGAAGGTGGAGTAATAATGAAGATCTTTCTTCCGCAACCACTTCGCAAAGATAGTATTGTAAGACTGTACCGTGATCCGTTTGGAGGAGTGTGAGTTTGCGTTTGGAGAAGGAGAGGATGTGTTGGAACACCTTCGTGATGGCTGCAACCGTCTTACCCTTTACCAGCCGAGCCCATGCGTATTTCGAGGAAACATCGATGACGGTCAAAATGTAACGCATGC
>NNCF01126142.1:77484-92779 GCA_002313205.1 Laupala kohalensis
TGTTACTAACCAAGTAGTAAACATAAGGAACAGTATAGGAAATAGGAGTTGTAGCGTATTGCAGCTATGAATAGATGAATGAAATAATGTTCTTTTGTGGAAACATCTTTGACAATAACAATAATTCACATTTATTAACATATATTGATTTATATTTACAAATACAGAGTTATAACATAAATAATAATTGAAGACTATCCATTGTGGGTGGATAGTGAGCTCTGAAAACATTATCAACAGAGAACAATAAATACAACAGAACAATAAAATGGAATCACCCCCCGGGCATTAACTAATCAGTATATAAACGAATACCTGCTTGTTACAATAATGAGTCATAAAATGGCTCTAGAAGTGCAGGATTTATCAACATTTTTAACCCTCTAAAGAGGTGATAAGAATGTTACATATAAATATCGGTACCCTCAACATAGGAGGAAATACCTAATAATATTTTGAATCAAGACTCAGTGGTCTCCGAAACAAAACGTAGATTCTCGCTAACACGAGTTAAATAGTTTACAAATATCAATACCCTCGACATATGAGGGGATAATTAATAATATTCTGAATCAAGACTCATGGTCTCCGAAACAAAACGTAGATTCTCGCTAACACGAGTTAAATACTTAAGGAATGTTCCTTTGAAGTTCTTATCTTCCTGGTGAAAGGCATCTGCTCACGGCCGCTAGGCTAACAGGTGTAAGAACAGGTTTGCAGCGGGTAGATAGCGTTCTCTCGTTCGGAACAGCTGGCTGAAACTCAAAATGTGTATGAGCACTTCGTCTCGTAAATGTGGACGCATTACGTATCAATTTTGATACATTAACACGACACTGGAGTGGAATGATTGCTTTATAAAGCTAATCATGTCCCAAAAAATCCGTTATTACGTATCACTGTTGTGACAACACTGGTTCGATGATCACACATCCCTAAAGTAGGGAGTCTCGACGCTACTACGACGTTTCGACGACACACCTCGCTCGGAGGTCGACTGGTGAAAGCATGAAGAGTGCCTGTGGATGACAGCTTTATATAGCGGATGCACAGACTTCGTATATGAATGTACATTCGGAAAACCTATTTAGAAGTATAGGAGTTCCATGCACTTAGGGTTAGTTTTATAGTTGCTTGGTTACATCTTGTTTGTGGTCAGTTGGTTACGTTGTGTTTATGGATATCGATAGTATCGATTCATCCCATGAAAATCGATCAGAAGTCGATTATTGTCGTTGTATTTGAGTTCCCGTGATACATCCTGATGAGATGATCCTCGAAATTCAGTCGAGATGACGTTGAAGGTCTAGTTGAATTGATGTGTCGAAATTCAGTAAAGTTGTGTTAAGTTAAAATCCAAAGGATTAAAGAAAGATCTTCCGATAGACAAATGTGTCTTCTGGTGCGTCGTGGTGCAGTGTTGAAGCAAGAAAATGTCAGCTAGCATGCCGAATAACGAGAGTAGTAATGCGAAGAGAGGCTTCTTCGCAGACGAGGATGAAGAGCGAAGTGAAGCACGAATTCTCATAGTTGAACGCTGGAGAGAGAGATATAGTGCCGTCAGACCGGTTCGCGACAAGTGCGACCACATGGCATGACTCGCTGTCCATAAACTCGCCCTGATTGCGCGAGGTGACGCGACAATCGCAAGGCAGAATGTCTTGACGACTGGTGGACATCTGGCAGGAAGCAACACTTTGGTACCACAAAATCAATAATAAATTTATTGTCAAAAAACAGTACAAACTGCGTATGACCACGTGGAGGGAAAAAAACTAATTTACTTTCCGGAAGCAAGCAAGGGACCATCCCATCAATTCCGATCAAGGGCCCTAAGGCAGAGGCGGATTCAAAAATTTCAGCAAAAGTTCCTACATAAGTTGTCTGCGAGTTATAATACTAATGGAATGTCAATATGTTTGTAATTTTAAGCAAAAAAAATTACATGTGCAAGTTATTATCGAACTATAGATTATTCTGAGTATAGTGTTTAAAAATCATAAGAATTGAAATAACACTAAATTCACGATTTATTGTTACAATAAACACGCCCCTAGACAAAGCCTAGAGAACCTGTATGATAAATCCGCCTCTACCAGAAGGAAAAACGGAGAAAAACCTGGGCCAGGATGGGGCTACAGAATTTATGTGCACAACCGTGCCAAAGTTGAGTACACATAAATTTAAATTAATATAAGCCAAACGGCAACACAATCACGCAAGAAAATAGTTTTTGAAATTGCTATAAGTTGTTTAATAAGTACTACAGCAATGGTGTGATAAAGTACAAGACGAATTTAACTTTTATTAAAATCAATAAATTCTTTTACATTGTAGAAGCACTGGTGCAGGAGGTAGTTTTTAACCGCGGATTTGAAGATATTCAATTTCATAATATCTTTTATATTCTTGGGCAGGGAATTATATAGAACGATTCCCGAATGGTATGGTCCCTTTTGGCAAAGAGTGGTTGACACTCTAGGGCGATGAATATTACTACTATTGCGTGTATAGTGTTCGTGAACGAGACTGTTTCGTATAAAGAAAGGGTGACACTTCAGTAAATAGGTCTTAACAATTACGACTGTTTCATAAATATAAATGCAGGGAAGTGTTAAGATATTTAATTCCTTGAATAAAGGTTTACAAGAGTTTCGGGGGTGAGATTTACAAATTATCCGAACTATCCTCTTCTGAATTCTGAAAGTTTGAATACTCTGACCGGAATTACCCCAGAAGGTAATGCCGTAACGTAAATGGGAGTAAACGTTTGCAAAATATACGCAACGGGAAATACGTGGACTAACTGCGTTAACTAAGATTCGGAATGCGTAACACAATTTGCTTAATTGGGAATTAAGATTGTCAATGTGACAATTCCATTTGAGGTTGTCTTGAATATGGAGACCTAAGAATTTTGTATTTGTAACAGTTTTTAATTGTGTTCCGTTTAAAGAAAGAGAAACCTGGGGTAAAGATTTTGTGATACTATTGTGAAATGACATAGACACTGTTTTGTCAGTGTTTACAATGAGACGATTTGCATGGAACCAAGTCGAAAGGTTAGACAAAACTTTTTGAGCATTGGCGTGTTTACATAGTAAATTAGTGTCATCAGCAAAAAGAACCATTTTGCAATCTGATGTGGATGATGACATGTCGTTCACATACAATAAAAAGAGTATAGGGCCGAGAATTGATCCTTGGGGTACTCCGCAAGTAAGTGGCTTTGTTTCTGAAAGACAACGCTCAAGTATTTTATTTTTAGTATAGGATATTTCTACTTGTTGATATCTATCTTTTAAATAAGAAGTTAGCCATTGATGTGGAAGTCCACGAATGCCTAAAGAATGCAATTTGGTAAGGAGAATTCCGTGATCGATGACATCGAAAGCTTTGGATAAGTGAAGAAAAACACCCTGAGGATTTTCTCCACTGTCTAGAGATGTGGTAACATCGTTTAAGAAGGAAAATATGGCGCTTGTAGTGGAAAAGGATTTCCTAAAACCGTGTTGATCGTCAGAGAGAATGTTATATTTTGATAAAAAATCTAGAAGACGCTTATAGAACAATTTTTCTAGGATTTTTGAGAAAGTGGGTAGTAGAGATATTGGTCGGTAATTTCCAATATTAAGTTTGTTTCCTTTCTTGTGTAAAGGTTTCACTTTAGCTCTCTTAAATATATTGGGAAACACCCCTTCCGATAAAGAACTATTAAAAATATTTACGAGTGGATTTAATATAGCGTGGGACGAAGATTTAACAATAAACTCAGGTATATCATCTATGCATCGTGAAAATTAGTTTTCGAAGGAGCTGATGATTCTCATAACTTCACTGGCGTTAGTTTCGGAAGTGAACATAGAATTGGGTATGTGGGTGGATATAATTGGAGGACATTGATTTGGATATATTGAGTTCGTTATTTTACCAACTTCTGAGAAGTGAGAATTAAACAAACTTGCGATGTCCTGAGGATTTGATACGATTTTGCCATCGTTTAGTAAAGAAACATTTTCTTCGCGATTTTCAGAAGTTGACGTGTAATTGTTAACAATATTCCACATGGCTTTCATCCGGTTGTTCGATTTTAGTACATGCCTGTCGTTTTCCATAACTTTAGCTGCATAGACTACTTTTCGGAGAATAGTCTTATATTTACGAAAATAATTATGGAATTCGTGTGGTTGGTTATAGCGTTTTGAAAGATAATATAAACGGCGTTTGTTTTTTGAAGAAATTTTATCCCTTGGGTGATCCATCTATTGTATTTCTTTGTGTTAATTAACTTGCGTTTTATGGGAAAGCTAGATTTGTAATGTTTTACGAATATTGAAATAAATACATTGAATTTGTCGTCGGTGTTTTGGCAATTGTAAACATCTTTCCATGTTTCTTCACGCAAATAATTTATGAATATGGATTTATTTATGTCATTAAACTCTCTTGTAAATTTGTAAAGGACTTTAAGCGGTTTTAGTTTATTATTAATAGTCAATACTTGAGCAAGGTGATCCGGCGATAAACACTTCAGAGAGATACGAAATTCCATTGTTGACTATAATTTGATCAAGCAATGTTTGTGATGAGCCGGAGAGGCGAGTGGGGTCGTTTATCGTAGTAATAAGGTTGAAGTAGTCGATAAGTTTCTTGAATCTTTTAACTGGTGAATGTGCAGAGTCGGATGTACTCAAGAAATCGATATTGAAATCCCACATATAACGATGGATTTAGTAGATTTATGTGTGATATGTTTTAAAACAATTTCGAAGGACCGAAAAAATATGTCTAGATCTGATTGAGGAGGTCTATAAATACACAAAACAACAATACCGGTGTCGGTCAGTTTAACTGCAGAAATTTCGAACACACTATCTACGCAGAAGTTCTCGTAGCCTGACAGTGGAGAAGATAAAATATCATTACGAACGTAGATACACGTACCTCCGTGGGGATTTTTGCCTTTAAAATTTTGCCGACAGTAAGAACTTGCTAAATAATAATTAGAAATAGCAGTATCGTTGATGTTGTTAGTTGAAAGCCAATGCTCTGTGAGGCATAGCAAATCGAATCGATTTTCGTGTACCAGAATTTCAATGTCTGTCAATTTGTTTGAAAGGGATTGGACATTATGATGAAATATAATTATTTTATTTTCGCAAAGAGTTTGTGACTCACGAGAAATGGAATCGACGTTAGATTGCGGAGAGGAATTTGAAACTGGTACAGCTTCTAGTTCCGGATGAAGCCCGCACATAGCACCTGAACGCGATTGTCACCTTCGAGTACCACATCGTACTCCTGAGCGCAAGTTGTAACGGTGTATGGGGGCGACAGGAGGAATAGATGTTGACGTGGGAGATGAGGAAGCAGTAGGTGAAAGAACGGGGACAGGAGAAGAAATGGGTGTGGAGATAGGAAGAGGAAATGGTGATGAGGTAGGAGCAGAGGGAGGTGGAGGAGATGAGGTAGAAGTAGAGGGAGGTGGAGGAGGAGATGAGGTACGTGCAGGAGGAGGTAATGGAGGAGGTGGATGATGTGAGGTCAGATGTGAAGCTAGGAGAGAACCGAAGTGCTGTTTCCCAGACGGTTTCAGGTGTAAACCGTGCTGGGTAAAGTCCTTGGCAGTCAGGTGTGGTTGCAAATCAAAAAATGTGATTTTTGTGTCTGCCAGGTGATGTTTTAGGGAGATGTTTGCCAGGTTAATTTCGTGGTTTATTTGTGGAACGTTGAAGCGTGGAGGCAGGCTAGAGAGCACTATGTTTGTGTGCAGGGAGGCCATTTTTAGTTTCTGTAGATGTTCAGACGCGTTAAAATGTCCACCCAAGTTGATATCGTTCTGCCCACCTATGATGATTACTGTGTCCCGCTCAGTGAGTTTTTTAGTGTAAGTGTCCAGTTCTCGAATAACTTCAGCCAAACGAGCGTTTGGCTTAAAGAAACCGGAGACTGAGAACTGGCTAGGAAGAAATCCACGCAATACGGAGGACATCTGACGACCGTGCGAATCAGCTAGTATGAGCACGTTTGATTTCTGCGTGGAAGTGTTGGTATCATCTCTGGATAGCACTACTTTACGTGGTTTTGGGCGGCTGTGCTTACCAGTGCGTGGTGTGTGAACAGGTCTGGGTATTGGACGGGAGGGTAACTGAGTAGGTAATGGAGGAAACAGGGACATGTCATCAAACACACTAAACCTATTCTGAGTAAAGTGTTGGGGTGGTGCATGAGTCGTTGGTCTAACCGGGTGGTAGCAGTTGAAAGGACGGCGAGAATTCCTAACTGTAGTCCAACCGCCGATCGTTTTTTTTATTGATCTCTTCCAGCGCACTGATTCGTGTGTCAATATAATGTAGCCTTCTGAAGATCAGCTTTGAATGAGTTGAGGAATGCGATAGTGTCCATTGTTGTGAGAAAGTTAGCAACTTCACGACAAAAGCAAATGAGAATACGAAAACTGTCAACTAACACTGAATGAAGGATGCTAATAATATATTTATTACTACGAAAGTTACAAATGAGATAATAAATAAATTAAATATACAAACAAACCGAGACAAAAATGATTGAAATAATTATTTAGGGCGACCACTGGAGATTAATTAATTCGACAATAACTACCGTATATTGTGTTAAAATGCAAATGAATACGAAAGAATCAAGAAAATCAAATTGTAAAAATGATGTAATAATTCTATGAAATTATGACGACGAAAACTTGGGTGCAACAATGAGGTAGGGTTTAAATCAGGAAATAAACAAACCGACAATTAAATGACAGAAATAATTTAGGATGACAACTGCAGATAAATTAATTCGACAATAACTAAGGCAATATTATGTTAAATTGTAATGAATAACTACAAAAAGATCACGAAACAAATGGTAAAATATTGGAATAATTGTATTTACGACGACGAAACTTGAGCAGTGCAACAATAGAGTACGTTATTTTTAATTTAATAATGATGTAATAGTATATGCACCAGACAATCTAAATACAGCAAAATAATTAATTTTAATGCACCAAGAAGTTAAATTTATGATTCCGTTTGTACTTACGTAAATTTTATCACACCTTTGAATAAAGCACTTGAAAACAATATGAATTTATATATGGTCCGTTGGGTTTGAAAACCTCAGGAAATGTTTTTAGTGTTTTTTCACTTAACACTCACGCAGAACAAAGAATTTTACACTACAATGAAAGTTAGAATCTAAATACAACTACTGAATCACAAAAAACTCGAAAAAATAAAATAATTAGAAAGATTAAACTGAAAAACAGAGAGAGCTCATTCACAACCGCAGCTAACGCCAGGAGCAGGCTAGCCAATGTGGCGTGGTTGAGCACAGAAGTTTAAAAATTGAGATGTGTCACTCAGCTTGTACTGCGAAGAGTGTGGAGTTTCAGAGATGACTCACTTGACTTAATAACATCATCTGATAAAATCCCCTTGAACATCCCCTTCTTATTAGGAAAAGGCAGTTGATCATTGTAGTAGATTCGTTGGTGAAGCCGCAGACCTGATCTGTCTGAGTTTCCTCTTTAGCAAATTTCCGTCTTCCTCTTGAACCAATTATCTGCGAGGTGGTCCACTTGGCCGCAGTAATCTCTTTCTTATACACTTATCTCCTTCTTTTATTAGACAGGACCTCTGTGGTTTCTTGAGCTTTCCTATTGTAGTAATTGACCTGACTGGTTTGTGATTTAGTTATCTTTCCATAGATATCAACTGGTACTCTAGGTTTGAGCATTTCTGTCGTCACCGGTATCATGGTTCTTAACGGTCGACTCAATATCAGTTCTGCTGGTTTTAGTCCAAGGGAAATAAATGGTGTGCTTCTATATTCCAATAAGGCAATCCACATTTTAAACTTATAATATTTTTTTTCAGAATTTTCTTCAAATTCCCGACTCCTTTCTCAGTTAGACCATTTGATCGCGAATGACCTGGACTTATGAATACTAACTCCAAATCAATACGATCAACAAAGTTTCTTAATTTAGAACTATTAAATGGAACTATAAGAGACATGCTTCTCCGGTATTCGCAATCTTGAAAACAAATTTTCAAGAACCTTGATTGCAGAAAATGCCGTTTTTGAAGCTAACGGGAAAATTCTAGGCATCTTGCCTATCTGTACAGAATTTAAGGACAATTGCGGTACATTTGAATGTTGAGGTTTTGGAGGACCAGAGATGTGATGTGTTGAGATGAGAGTTGAACAATAGAAGTGCCAAGAAAATAATGTAATATCATAAATTGCAACTAGCAAGGTAAAGCATTAAAATAATGAAATCAATGAAGGAATACAAAACTAAAAACCTAGATAAAATGCTGCGATGAGGTGACGACGGGATCATCCGATTTTTCAAATGCCGCGTTGTTCAGCCTAGATGGCTTTGGATTGTTCTTGACATGCAATTGATGTTGAGACCAAAAATTACAAGCAGGTTACCACACGGCTATTTGACCTAGAGATAAATCTCGTGAGCGGTTGCTTGCTGGTGCCAACAAGACATTCTGTTACTGTCTGAAAATAAATCCTGCATCTGTTTCCTAGTAGGCGTTGAGGATAAGCCGTCGGCTTGTTCGCCAAGTCAGAAGTAAAGAACGAGACACTTTAGCTCGTCGTAAGCAAATTTATAGCGGCTCTAGCTAGCGTGACGTCATAGGTCGACGTATTGACTTCTGAGTAACGATCGTCCATATTGGTCGATTTGACTTGATTGAGTTCAGTTCAAACTCTTCTTCCGTTTTTTTACTTAAAGACGTGAATTTGCAATGAACTTTTGAGGTTTGGAGAAATTGTCAACAATCGAGAGATGTCACTCAATTGGCACAAAGAACGTCGAGTTCGTAGATTGTTTACTTGCCCTGTGTTGTTTTAGTAAGCAAATCGCAAGCCTATCTCTTAAGTCATGCGGAATTCTCCGAGCTGGTTTCATGACAGATAAAGAATTATCCTTTAGTTAAATATGGTGTTTCCTGTTTAATACGGCCTAATCCATCCAAATTCTCTGCATATTTTGTGGAAACAATGTTTTCTCCTATTGCTATTTAGTATACATTCTTACCATATATAGCAATATTTATCTTACTATATATTGCTCGCGACACACGGACAAAGAGGACGTATTTGGAGGTCGCTCCCGTAAGTCGTTTACCTGCCCGTAGAGTCTGCAGTCCGGTTAGCAACGGGAAAACTCTTACGGAAACTGCGGTAAAGCGATTCAGGCGCATATATATTTTATTATTCCTTTTAATATTATTTTTGTATCTTCTTGTTTGAACGTATTTATTCAGACATAATAAAGTCTATTATTCAATGGCGCGCAGCCATTGGCCGTTGGGCTGCAGGCCGCTGGTCTCTCGGGGGCCACGGTCCAGGCGCTGATATTTGCACCTCTGCGTATTTGTTGTGTGTCGTCGCCGTGCTTTTGGTGGTAGGTGGTGTGGAGCAGAATCCTGGCCGCCAAGTATAAAGAAAAACCATATGAAAATATGTAGATTTGACTTTGGTCCAGAAAAACATGATTTCCAACAATATGAATTAATGTTCCACATTTGAAAGTACAAAAATGGTGAATTCACTTGTGTACACTTGCATTGTTAAGTTCAAAAACATAATTTAAAAAATGAAATTAATAGATTCAGCTTTGGAGAGTTATTTAAAGGCTCTATTTAAAAAATGTTTTACTCCTTACNATTTCAACACATGTAAGCATGTTTTTCATGTATATGACATAGAGAAAAGTAAAGCAAATCAAATTCACACCAATTACGCTAATTAGCATTGCTATGTACAAAATTATAACAACTTAACATCTTCAACAGTAACAATGTACATATTTTCCTTCAGAGAGCATTTAAAGAGATCAGTGTATGGTTAAAAGGCAAGTAAGTTATTAGTTCAAATATATAATTGTGCAGTTCTTGGGGTTATTTAAAAGACAGTATGTAAGGAATTCCTCATTGCTTTTGTCATCCCGAATGACCACCTTTGAACAAAAACTTCCAAAACTAGCATATTTTACAGCTCCAAAAGAGGGCACAGGTCATTCTCTGTCCCAATCCAAGAATTCACACTGTATAAAATGGATTATTTTTTAGCCTTGCAATACATTTATTTTTATATGTATTACCAGTATTAATTTTTAGTTTGGACAGTAGTTTATTAAAGGAGAGTGTTTCCTTATAGGAAGTTTTTCTTCCTATGTAAGGCAAAAGGTATACTGGGAGTGAGAAATTGTTTGTATTTCTTGTAAAATGTAGATGGTTATCTTTGTCTGATCATATCTGTACTTGGGATATTCGGTATCACCTTGCTTCTGTAGATTCCTTCTACAGTTAGGATTTGAAATTTTTTAAATGCTTCTTTAGAACTCTCCTTGTATTTAAACCATTTAGGTATTTAATACCTTTCTTTTGTTGGACCAGTAACTTCTGGGAATTATTACATGAAGTGCCACCCCACACAGATATACCATATTGCAATTGAGACTCAAAACTTACATGATATGCAATTTTTGCTGTTTTAGTCCCACAGAACTGTTTTATTCTTCTGATTATGTATGTGACTACACTCAGTTTCTTACTTAACTGTTTAATGTGCTGATTCTATGTCAATTAAACATCAAGTGACACTCCCAGTATTCAATTTCTTTTCTAATGTAATTTTTGGAATTTTGACCATTTTTTAAATCTTTTTTTAAATAATAAACCGGTTGAGTACTATTCTTTTCATTTAGTACCAAGTTATTATTGTAGAAATAGTTTTTGCAATGTTACAGGCAATATTTGCACAAGACTTCAGTTTCTTACTGTCTTTGTTCTTTACTGGAAGTACAGTATTATCAGTAATTGTTATAGTTAGTATATATTATTGAAAGATTTTTGGCAGATCATTTAAAAAAAAAAGAAATAATATTGGTTCTAGCACAGACCCTTGCAGAATTCCTTTGACTATAACAGTTTTAATCAATTCTACAAACTGTTTTTTGTTACTTTAGTATCTGATAAACCATGATGCAGGTTTGTCATTTATTTCTATTTAATTCCATTCACTTATAAGTAGATCTTGGTCAAGGCAGTCAAATGCCTTACTAAGTCCAGAAAAAATGCTTATCATTTTACAACCCTCTTCCACTCCATATATTATATGTACTAATAACTGAATTATTGCTGGTGTTATTGATTTGCCTTGTTGAAAACCATGTTGTTGGTGTGTAAGATTATTATTTATTTCTATGCGATTGAGGAGTCTACTTAATACTGCTTTCTCCATAATTTTTGGAAAGGTAAATGTCAATGAGCTGTGACGATAATTTGATGCATCTTTCTTTTTTATTCAGGGTAAACTTTTGCTAATTTTTAATAATTCATGTAAAAATTCCTTGTCTAAAAGATTTATTAATGATTGTGAATGGATCCACTGACTCAAATTTATCAGGGTTTAGCTGATCCACTACCTATGCTTGCAGTTATTGAAGACATAAGAAATTCCATAATTTTTTATACTTCATTTCTTGTGAAATACGATAAACAATGTTGATCAAATTTACATGGTTGGGTTTATATATGACTGGATTTCTTTTAATGTTTTGTTTACTTTGTTTCTAATTTTTTCAACTGTAATAGCAAAAAATTTGTTAAAGAAATTGTCTATTTGTAGGAGACATTTGAGTTCGTTTCCATTTTCTTGGAATATTTCCGGGTTTGTTTCATGTTTTTCTTTACTTTGTTTATTAACCACAATCCACAGGGCTCTTGTTTTTTTTTTTTGCTTCCTCAATATGCTTTGTTATACTTTGTTTTCTCAGTTCTTTAAGCTTCATGTCATATTCCGTTATTCTTATTCTGGTCTTTATCTTATCCTGCTCATAACCAATAATTATTTCACAGTCCAGTGTTATGAGGTAATTTCTCCTCAGTTTTACACTTTCATCATCACAGAATTTTTTGACAGGCTTCCTTGTAATGAGGGGGCATCCTACATCTAAAGAGGTACTTATAATATTATGATAGATATTTCCACTGTAGGTGTTAGTAACTTTCCTCCGTCCTTGTTTTGTCAAATTTTGTTTTAGTTTCGTTATATCTTGTTTATTTATTCTCCTTTATTGAGATCTTTTATAGCTTTGACATATTATCAATTTATCAATCATTATTTGCTGAGCAGTATGGTGTGATAAACCATATTTTAATATATCAATCTTTAGATCATCTTTAATTTTTTAGGGCTCTAATGACCTTGGTATAGATCAGCCATACCCCCTCCACTGCCCCTAAAAAAAGAAAAATATATGTAGAGATCCAATCTATTGAAGTTTCTGCATGGGCTGTGATTCTTGTGGGTGGAATATATTATCTCCATAGTTATATACATTTATATCTCCCACAATAATAATTTGCTTCTGTTCTCAAGTAGGGATCAAATGACCCGGACATTGGCAAGCACTTAAAGCCCCAATAAAAATGTCTCAAGAGATGCATCAAAATCTATACTCGGTGGTCTGTATATATCCATTAATAGTAATGGCCTTTTTAATCATTGATCTGTAGTGAAATGACTTAACATATCAATTCTTTACTTCTCAATCAAATTTACTTTATTTGCAATTCAGGTTTTGGTGTATGCTACCCCTCTTTTATGTGTTTTTTTTTGTGGAAACCCATTTATTATTGAATATCTAATTAGTTTTATATTAAACATTTTTCACGCTTGATAACTTATTTCTGTAAGGATAATCAGGTCTGGCTTTGTGCCTTCAAGCAAATGCATCACTATTTCTTGTTTATTATTTACATGGTCAATATTTTGATGGATAAATTTCAGGTTCATTGAGTATATTTCTCCTTCATATTAGTGTTTATATTTTCCTTTAGCTTATATTTTTTCTTCCACTTGTCACTTATCCATTTGACCTGTTCTGAAAATGGTTGTTTGCTCTTTTGGGTTTGTTTTATTTTTACCATATTTTCTGTTTTTGCTTCATTATCTTCCAATTTTTGGTTAACCTGATTCTTATTTTCTTCAGGAGACCCTCTTGGTGCTTCTTCTCTTTTATTATTTCCATGCATATCCTTCAAAGGATTTACAATAGGGTCCTTTACTTCTGTTATATCATCAGTTGTCATTTATAGTTATCACATGTGGCTGGGTGTTTATCTGAGTCATTACTTCATCTACCTCATCTATTACGGTTTCATCTACACTTATTAATCTCCTTCTCTCCTCTGCATCTCTTCTCGGCTGTACAAATTTTTCTTCAAAGATATCTTGAACTGTTTCATCTATCCCTCTTTCAGTTGTTGTCTATGATGCTTATGATTATGTGCTTCATTTATATGCTCCTTCTCCTTAGGTGAGCTCAATTATTTTTTCATGGTCTTATCTATGATCTCTAAGGTTCCTTTATATGTCGTATCTATTATAATTGATCTACATTTTTAGTAACAGGGTTAATCTAAAGGATGAATTTAGACATTTCTCATCCTTTTTCGTTTTTTGTATATCCTCAGTTCTGTTTTATTGTACATGTGTATTTATTTTTTTGTTTAATGGTAAAAGGGGTGTTGATATTAACTATTTATGACATTTTGCAGGAAGGTTTTCAGTACTTCATCATGATATATTATATTTTGAATTCATTCCTCACTTTCTGTTTTCATGATACTTTCCTCTAAATGTTTATTTTTAGCTCCAATTTTAATCATATCTCCTTGTCTAGTAGTCTCTTCTTTTATACTGTGTGAAGTTTCTTCCTGTAATTGATATGTTAGCTGTTATAATTTTTCTTGTAATATTCTTTTATCTCTTTGTAGGATCCAATCTTGTGTGTAAGGTGAGAGTTTTCTGTATCAACATGATTTAATAATGCTTCTTTGTAAGATTTATCAACTTCCACATTTTCCTTCATGACACTTGAAGTGTGTGTTAAGTTGATTCTGCTTGGCAGACATGTCTGTCAGTGTGCAACCATTATGCTGACCACATGTGCTTGCCAATAAAGCATGTTATACCAAAACATTAATGTTGTTGTATAGCAAACCCTACACACATGAGTTATTTTCATATTTCACCATATAATACTTGACAAAACAGATCTTTGTGGAATTCAGTGCCTGATGGTTAGCTCTCTCGATGTCTCTTACATTTTTTCTTGTCACATGACATCTATTCTTTAGATATGAGTCAAACCATTGATATGGCACACACATGGCTCCTGAATCATTCATTTTTGATTGAAAAATAGCATAACAAACATTATGAAATATTTTTATGACATGAACAAAAAATGCTTGCACTAAGTTTTCTCTTTGTAATACCATTACTAACTTGTGTTGTTAAATTTCATAATGTATCACTCAAAACTTAATTTATTTCCAATCCTTAACTGTTTTTTCTGTATTATCTATTTTTATTTTAAAAATTTGCTGAATACTCTTTCGGAGTTAGCATGGCTCAGTGGGTAGGGCAGTGAGCAGCTGACTGGATGCTGGTGTTTGATCCCTAGTGGTTGTTTTATCTTCTTCTTCTTCTTCAGTTGGCTCTACAGTCCCAAATGGACCTTCGCCTCCTCGACAAGCCTCCTCCATTTTTCCCTGTCTTTTGACGCCAACTTCCAGTTCATAATCCTGGCTTTCTTCAAATCTTCCTCCACACAATCCCACCATCTACTTCTTGGTCTTCCTCTTGTCCTCACTCCATCCAGTTGGCCATTTACCACCTTCTTTACAGTTCTGCTCTCATCCATCCTATTAACATGACCCAGCCATTTCAATCTACTTACTCTTATGTACGTGACAACGTCAGTATCTTGGTACAACTGCGCTATTTCGTTATTATACCGTACTCTCCACTGACCATTCTCCTTAACCCCTCCATAGATTCTCCTGAGAATTTTCCTTTCAAAGATTTTCAATCTTTCACATACCCCTTTTGTTAATGTACATGTCTCAGCACCGTACATAATCACCGGTCTAATTAGTGTCATTCAGACCATGCCTAGAGGTATATTCTTCCAACTGAATGAATTTTTCCTTCACATCCTCCACTCTCCTCCGTCATATCACTATATCTTCCGCAAACGCTAGTATTTGGTATGTTCTATACAGAATGTTCCCACGATAGTCTATTCCAGCCTTACGAAACGCTATTTCCAATGCTACATTAAGCAACATCGGGGCTACACTATCTCCTTGTCTAAATCCTGTTTCAAGGCTTATTTCTTCCGATATGTTTACACCTGTTTTAACTTTAGCTTGGTTCTCTTCATTCATTAGCC
>NNCF01126142.1:92796-117386 GCA_002313205.1 Laupala kohalensis
ATCTCATGCATCTGATCCCACATTTCTTCTCTCCAAATACAGTCGTAGGCGGACGTAAAATCGAGAAAAAGATGGTGTGTAGTAATATTTCTTTCTCAACATTTGTCCAATGTTTGTCTCATAATACATATCTGGTCTTTTGTTGATCTATCTGACCTAAATCCACACTGATACTCTCCAATCAACTCATCTACATATGATTTGAGTCAATAACACACGATTTTAGACAACACTTTGTAGCCTGTGCAGAGTAAGGTGATGGCTCTATAATTGTCACACAACGTTTCATCCCCTTTTTTGTGAATTGGATTAATAATTCCACATTTCCATTCCCTGGGTATTACTTCCATTTCCCAAACTTTCGTAATCAGTTGGTGCATAATTTTCATCATCGCATCCCCACCACATTTATATAATTCACTCTGAATTCCATCGCATCCTGGCGCTTTACCACTATTCAAGCTTGCTACAGCTTTTTTAATTTCTTGTACCGATGGTGGAGCTACGTCTGGTTCCGCTGTTTGGTATCCCCCATGTTTCTCATATCCTCTCTTACTTCCATCCTCTTTGTACTGAAAATGATTCGCGTAGTACTCTGCCCATTTACTCGAAATTTTGTTTCCCTCCGATAGAATTGTTCCATTTTGCGCTCTAATGATTACTGCTCTAGGTTTGAATCCATTCTTGATGTATTTGTTTTATCACTCCCCAACATTCAAATTGACTCTTAGACATACTCAGTCTCCCATAAATTGAGTACCAGGTCTTTCCTGGGGTAAAACTAGCCGGAGTAAGAGACTGGCTACATCTCCTCCTCTTAGTCCAAAGACCAAGAAAATGAGGAGCACTACCCTCCACGATCCTGTTGGATACCTTCAGGGCCTGATACGGGATAGTTTGACTTTGAATGCTTCTTAAAAAAGTTTTTTTCTATAAATTACGAAAATATTGCCTGAATTGGACAATAATTAGACAAGTTTGCTTTGCCTCTTTTCTTGCNTTTAAAACATATTTTTAACACCTCTTAACTTCTTCATAAACAAAGATCAATACTTTGATATTTTATGTAATATTTACATTTAATGCCTGTTAAATTCTTCTGTTGTTATATTAATCATTATATTTTGTTATGATTTGAATCACCTGACGATGACTTAAAACAAAGTCGAAACATTGTGATTCCTTATTACAAAATATATATTGTTTGTCCCTAAAAGGTTGTAAGTTTTTTATTAATGTTTTAGTTATATTATGGATGTTAATTGTAGTAAAATTAATTAAATTAGAGAGTTCTTCTTTGATATTACTTAATATATATGATATCACTCAATGACAATAACTAATGTATGACATAAAATCTGTTGCAGGTAATCATTAGAACATAGGTGCAAAAGTTGTCCACGAAGCAGGAAATTATCTAAAAACACTAAATTACAAATTTTTAGCATAAATATAGACCTTGACACAAATTAATAAAATTAAAAAATAATAATAGAATTCATACCATAGATATCTGATGACCTTAGCCTAATTAAATATTACTATTCTGTAATAGTAGAAAATAATTGTATTTTATGTTAACTTCTACTTTGCCTAAGTTAAATGAACATGGTTAAATGTATCAAAATTATTGTATTTTTGTTAGTACTATGACTCACCATACTTCATTGTTATGATTTATCTGGTTAAATAATTTTTTTTCACATTTTAACAGAATGGCCGATTGTAATGTACAGAGAATCTGCCAGGTATCTTACCATACTACTGCCATGATTGAGATAGAAACTCTCTGACTATGTGACACGTGTTCAACAAAACAGACTTCTGTATTATAGTTACCACGAACCCAACTCCCAAATTTTCTAAACCTTCCTATATGGCCTTAGATACTATCCCAGTAGCAGATATCACAAGAGTAACACTTTTGACGATATCCAGATGAAAAAAATTCATTGAATTCTTCAGCCAATGCTGCAAACTTATTGATCTTTGTTGAATGAATTGTTCTTGTGTTTTGATTAAGCAAGAAGGCCATATCAATTAAAAACGCACACTTCTTTTGCTTGTTAATATACATGATGTCTGGTCTGTTAGTTAAAATTATCAAATTCGTTCTTATTGACCGATCCCAGTATATTTTCGCGCGGTCGTACCCAAGTACTTGGGCGGGTTGGTACATATAATAGGGCACTCCTCTGATATGAAACCATTTAAAACAACTATTATCTGCTGGATGATCTTGGCAACATCGTTGTGTCTCTTGAGGTATTCTGTTCTATCTGGTGATGAACAACCTCCAACAATATGGTCGATCGTTTCCCGGGTCAAGCCACATTCACGACAACACTCTTCTACTCCTCCTTTTTGAAGATTCGTTTCCTGTAGCATCTAGTGGCTACATCGATGGGTCTGTGGAGCTATCACCTTTAGGGAGAAGAAATGTTTCACCCCTAAATAGGAACCGTGGGACTTCAGATGGTCGGTGCAGTAATCTTGAATATGCTTTTGCAATTACTCCATGTGTTGCTGTGAGCCTCTTGTACCAGAATTTTTGGACTGTGTCAGGACCAGGAGTCTTCCAGTTTTGTGTTGATCCTACAATCGCTGCAACTTCCTCAGTGGTTACGTCTCCCTCTTCCATTTCCTCCAACTTTTCAGCCAATTTCTTTTCATCTTCTATCCAGCTGACCTGTGCATCATGTTCTATTTTTTCCCCCATAGACTAACTCAAAACTCTGTTGCTGCTTCTATTGTTAGTCCCGCATCTAGCATCTAGGTCATTTATAGCAGGACTTTCTAGTACACGGTAGAACTTCTTCTGATTGTGAGAGAATAACCGGTTTTGTGTTTTCCTTTCTTCGCTGTTTTGTATCGGCGCAACCTTTTGGCATAAACTTCTAGTTTTGAACCCGTATGTCAATAATTTCCACTCTGCGTTTTTTCACCATCTAAGTCAGTTATCTGGTGCGGGTGAATAATCTTCCGTATGTGGCGTACCAGTCTGTCTAAATGGTACCCCCTCTTGTACTGTGTAAGCCGAACTATCTCGCATCATAAACTTTTGATATTGTTTTGTAGGCGCTGCTCCCAAGGGGGACGTGCCCTTTTACGCCGTTGATTATTGCTTCCACACGATTCAACTTTCCTTCCAAGAGCTTTTACAATAACAACTGCTGCACAATATGTAATGAATTGCACTTCCTCTCGTCCAGTTTCTTCTGCCAACGCTTCCGGTATTATTTTGGAGTTAAGGTGGTTAGTTATTATACTCAATTTAACAGAAGTGTTCATCCAAGGAATTCTTGGACGAAGACACAGGACTGTCCCATACTACTCTTCCATTGCCTCATGAAGTTATTCTCTGCTTTTCCACACAGGTCAGCTTACTTTTAGATTATCCTTAACTTTCGAGCTCTACGTATTGTCGTAACTCTTGAGTTCTGATGGATGTGACTCTGTTTCCGATTGTAGATGGCATCTCACCTGACATTTAACTCTTTCAATTTCTTGTTCTGATAGAAATTTCCTCGTCAGAATTTCTCTCTTCCTTTCAATTAAGTTCTGTTCCGTTAGTTTTGGTGCAAACTCTGAAAATTTATTCACAATTTCGGTGTTAACATAGTCATATCAGTTTCCATTTTTGTAATAAAGATAATATAGACGCATAACTTCCTTGTTCATTTCATTTGACCAATTGATACGCCTTCTCGGTAAACCAGCAGCAGTGGTTGCTAGTTAGGTTTCCTGCAAAATAGCCCCCGCTTGTGCAGCATAGAGATTTTGGGTGCTGCCGTTGATATTGTCGGTAATAGCTTCGAGTATCCGCTCGCACGTTTTCCGTAATTCCATCCTCTGCGCTGATTCACGGCCAACTCCAGCATCAGAGTGGGACTGTCGTCTAGTCGCATCGGCTGCAACCCATTTGGCCAATGAGTCCGAGGCTTTGCTCCGCGCATTTGGAACGAGCTATCTCTAGTGTAGAGGGTTAGCCATTCACCTGGTTAGAAGGACCCCGTTAGTCAGTTTCGTACACAGGTGTTCGTATACTCTGTCCGGGTGACACCTGAGACATAAAGCAATTTTGTTGTCTCGGACATGGTGTTGGATTTCAGCCACCCTTATTATTAATTATTATTAAATATTATTCGGGTGTGATTTATCAGCTTTCTATTTTCTAATCGATCAGTTTTTTTCTAGATTCAGTAATTGATGTGTAGAAAAAGAACAAAAATACAGTTATAATTTAATTTTTGTAAATAATTATTTTCCTTATATGTCATATGTGTATGTGTCCAGCAGTTAATGTATCACTAGATTAACTAAGACCTCCCTGATATTGATAGGATTCAAAATTTCAGCTACTTTCTAAGAACCTTTCATGAAATCATATTTTCTTATTTTTAAAAAAGTTTTATCAATACACTTACTCTCAATTCCTATTACTTCATTCTTTTGTTGTCAGTGTCATTTCAAATTGTTTTTTAAAATAAAAATATTTATTACTTTAATGTTTATTACTTTAATTACGTTAATGTTAACAAAGGATACAGGAACACGTAAATGCATGAAAAAATAACACAACAGTCTCACACTTCGCCAACCATCTTGTAGAAAACACACACACATTTAACATTGAAAAAGATTTTTATATTTTAGAAGTAGAAAATAGATTTTGGCCCCGGATCAAATTAGAAGATTTACATATCCATAGTATTCTAAAAAACAACAACATTTCACTATTAAATGAACAAATCCCTGAAATTCATTCCCCTCTTATGAAACTAGCCTTCAAATACCTTCCCTTTCACCCCCAACTCTCCTGTACACTGCAACCCACTCCCAACAGTTAAAACCCTCGGAAATTCTTTCCGTCTTCTGCCGCCAGTTCCTGGAAAACTCCGACAGCCCCTTTGCCCCCGGCCATCTCTCAACACCCTATCACTATCCATATAATGACCTCCGTTCGGCGCACTCTGCGCACTCGCCAAAAATATTCCTCATTACTCAGGTACGTAATATTGTCGGTTTGCTCACTCTGTATTCGTTTTCTTTTATTCATTTTTCATTGTTCTTTCCTTTCTTTATTTCAACAACAACCAAAATTACACTTCTTTCGATACTGTTTCACTCAATTATTGAATACTTTCATATTATGTTTCTATTTTTATTATTGTCATTTTATGTACATTTATATTTTTCAGTGTATGTTACTGACGATGGCTGCTATGCAGCCGAAAAAGCTTTATACCAATAAAACAATGAGCAACATAGAAACGCCTTTCAATTTATCATGCTTTGATAATGTTGCTAAAGCTCCAAAATTAACTAGTACTTTAATGTTACTTGTTAATTGATTTTAATTTCTCTATGAAATAATTGTATTTGAATATTACGTGGGTGGTTTATTCATATTTTTTTCTTTCAAAGGAAATATAGTGGAACACCATTTGGCAAAGGTCTAAGTTTTATTTTTGTATTTCTACATACAACATTTCTCAGTTCTACCATAAATTTTTGTACAGCATCTACAAGGATTTCAACACCTGTTGGATTCTCGATGGAGTAAATAATCAAAGAAATAATATTCACTCTCCTATTTAACAGCTAAATTTTGGGGGGATACTAATAAAATAACATATGTACTATTACTAAAATTCATATAAATTATACATTTGGTAGAGAAGGAAAAGAAAATGATGTTTAAACAATTTAACAATAAATGAAATGATGTTTGATTTAGAGTATAGTGAATTCTGGTTTTATGTTAAGACTGATTGGTTTTTATTTTTTCGATTCCAAACTGTGCTCGTTTCGAAAAACTAATAAGGTTTCCAAATCAGGAAACCTTATGTGTGGGGCCAATTTTTTAGGATGCTGGTACTGGGATAGTATTCAATTGCCTTGTAGGATAGTTCCTACTAAAAATATGGCAACACCGGTCTTACCACACTTGGTTGTGAGCAAAATGGGGGCGAGGTGTTGTCGATGGAATGATTCTGGAGTGAGAAATAGGTAGGTTTTGCTGGTTTAAGAGCCAAAGATATCCAAGAATTCTTTACATGCTGCTGTAAGTTGTGTCCTGTAAAATTTGTTCTGGTTTCCATAAAACGTTGCAAGTTACGGAGTTCTCTTTTATTTCTTGTGGTATTGTGATATACTATTTTGCGGTATTGTGATAAATGTAATTGGAGATATTTCTCGTATATCGTTAATAATTTAATACAATATAAAGCTGAGTATACAATTTAACACAGTGATCATGAGGAAAAATAATACTTTTTGAGACTCTTGTTATATTATTTGTATTACATGTAGCTTATGTTTCTCATGTGTTTGAACCTCATGAGGTATAAAATTGTTACATGACAATGCAATGTATTATTTAAAACATAGTATGTCATTAAATTATGAAAAGTAGCTAAGTTTGATACATATCTATTGTAATAAAATACTCTAAAGATTTAGTATGAAGATTGGAGGACAGACATTTTCTTTGTACTGGTTTAGACGATAAATGTTTTGTATTGTATTGAAACTGAGAAGGTAGAAGAAAAGATAAGATATATTCATCAGACGAGTTTGGCTTATAAAAGCAATTGTTGTAAAAAGAATTTAAAACATGTATTCTAAAGATTGTAAATAAGAATATTTGCTTATAAATTATATCCTTTTTCTTTAAATTTATACATTCTCTCCTTAAGTTGACATTTTTCTTTGTTTTCGTTTTTCAAACATTTAAGGTAACTTTTGAATATATTTTCCTGTTTTGTAATTGTTTGGATATATGGCATTTCAGGAGGGTTTTTAGTGGTACTGTTGGGTCATTCAACGAGACCCACACATGGGGTGAGACATGTTGTCTCCCCCTAGTGCATAACAGCATTTTACCTACCTCTCCAAAAATAGTAGGAATCTAATGACCTTAATGTTGGGTAAAGCCCCATTCAAAAGAAAAAAATATCACCTAATATTAACTGATATTAAAAGATGGTTAAGGGTTATTATATGACATGAATATAACACCTGTAACTTCTTTCCATTACTGGTATTACAATTTGAAGGAAAACCTGCATTTACTTCTGCATTAGAAATTGTTCACTTGAGACATAAGCATAAGAGAGGGCCAAAGGTATAACACTCTAAACATTTCTAATTCCATTCAAGGTTTTCTAATGGAGGTTTTCATTGTGTAAGAATAGTTGCTTTTTAACAACTATTTTTAAAAACCCCAGGCGATAGCTTGTATTTCATAAGTTTTATATGATACACCAATATATGTGAGTAAAACATAGGTTTATATATAAAATCAAAGAACATTATTTTTGCAAATATATGATAGACTTTCAAATGGTAAGATTTAATATTTGATTTTTTTATTATAAATTAGAGAAAGATCATAAAACCATGGAAGATAGAGAGGAGAATAGTGCAAAATAGGAAACAGTGACTTACAATTTGTAATTCATAAGTAATAAAAAATGCAACAAAAATTATTAATAATTAACACAATTGTTACACTCTCAAAATGAAGCTGGATCAAGTGTACCTTTATTTTTTTACCAAAACAAGAGGTACATTTGTTTATACAACAATTAGAATTTATATTAATGTTTATAAAACAAACTAAATTCAATCTGACTTTCAAATTTAATTGTTGTTGATTCACCTGTTTTACTACTTAAACCATGTGAGAAGAAACAATAAAAAGTATGCATAGAAAAAAGTAGTAGAAATTGACAGTTTTTCAACAAGTATTCTGCAAACAATTGTCAATGATGTCCTTCAATCATTTATAAATAATTATTCTGACTTTTGAGAAAGGTACCTGCCCTGATCATGTAAGAAAAGCAGGCTTCATTCTAATCCACAAAGGTGAAAATGACACATTGCAAACCCATTATACTAGTTTCAAATTTAGCAAAATATTTTGAGAAAGTAATACACTGTACATTGATTAACTACCTAAAAACGTAATTTACTGTCCTCTAATCACAAGACATAATAGCAGGTATGATCACTTTAAATTGTGGATTGTTAGATAAATTCTACTACAATTAGCATCCATGATATAATCTAATGAAATAAATTATTAAAATCTTATGACCCTAATGGACTTTATATAATATTTAAAATTTCTGTGAAGACCTCATTATGTTTTTACTTGAATTTTAATTGTCATCAGTTATTCAAATAATAACTAATTATAACAATAAACATAGCAAGAGGACAAATGAACACGATATAAATATAAATATGAACACAAAATATGTTTACAAAAATGCTGAAAGACAAACATAATAATATTGTCATGTAGAAAGCCAGATATTTTTTCAGTGGCTGTGAGTAAATTCAAACTGGTGTGTATTTTAAAAAAAATATCATTTCTGATATACATTTGTAATAGATACATTCTTTGTCCAAAATTAATGTATTTTCCCATTCCTTTGAATGGTCATTTTAATGCAATGTGAAGTAATTACACATTGTTCAACAGATTTTAGATTTTGTTTGTGCTCCTGGATATTATTTTTTATCCCTCTTTTCGTTTGACCTACATAGCTAGCATTACAATCTTTACATTTTATTTTGTATACTGTGCTGTTAGTATACATGTGATCTTTCCTACCATTACCTTTTGTTATCAAAGAATTTCTTTGATTTGTAAATGTTGAAATCCATTTCATATTTTCATACTTTAATAATCTTTGAAATGAGAGAGTTATACATTTGGTATAAGGAGACCTAGCAAAAATCATGTTATATAGTGGAGGTTGCCTGTTTTGAAGGTAATACAATCTTTTTTTTATATTTTTATAAATACATTTTATGGAATAGTATTTATCTTAAAGTATGTTACGCAAATCTAGTTTATTATTATTCCTAATTTCTAATGTAAATGTTATTCAAGGGTTGTAACTATTAAATGTATCTAATGGTATCATCTTCATATCTAGCATAAAGTCTTCTTCTTGTATGGCTCTACAGTTTATTGTGAACCTTGGCCTCTACAACAATCCTCCGCCAACCATCTCGATCGGATGCTAAAACTTTCCAATTTCTATATCCCATCTTCTGAAGATCCTCGATGACTCCATCCATTAATCTGGTTCTGGGTCGTCCACGTCCTCTCAGTCCCCCCGGTTCTCCATCTAATACCATTTTAGGTATCTCTGCATCAATCATCCGTGCCACATGCTCCGCCCACCTCAACCTAGCTGATTTCACTATTCTTCTAATAGGTGGATCTTCATAAATAGTGTACAATTCATGGTTGTACCTCCTCCTCCATATTCCTCTTTCACAGACTGAACCGAGAATTTTTCGGAGTACTTTTATCTCAAATGCTTCAAGCAATTCGATGACTCTTGTTGTTAATGGACAAGTTTCAGAGGTGTATGTGAGCATTGGTCTTATGAGTGTCTTATAGATTGTTACCTTGCTAATTCGAGTCAAGAGCCTTGAGGAGAAGAGTCTTTTTAAGGCATAGTAATCTCTATTGCCTATTATTAATTGCTGTTTAATTTCTTGAGAAATGTCAATGGAGTAGTTAACTGTAGATCCCAGATATTTAAATTGCTCAACTCTCTCAAAGGTGTAACTGTTCACAATTATTGAGGGTGGCAAGTTAATTTAATGCGCTTTCCCAGCAGCCATGTATTTCGTCTTCTGTTGGTTGACACTCAGCCCCATATTCCTGCTAGCCTGTTCTAAAGCAACAAATGTCTCCTCCATTGCTTTTCGACTTTTTGCTACTATATCTATATACTCAGCATAGGTGAGTATCGGCACTGATTTATAGAAAATATTCCCTCTGCTCAGAAAGTTTGCATTTCTCACCACCTTCGCCAGGACGACATTAAAGAGGAGACACGCCAGCGCGTCTCCTTGCCGTACTCCATTATGAAGATCTAATGTTTCAGACATCATTCCTCTAGTTCTTATGCTGCTTCGTGTTTCACGCATTGTCATTCTCACCAGTCTTACCAATTTCCCAGGAATCCCGTGTTCTTTCAGAGCATGATACAACTGTTCTTTGTCTATATTATCATATACTGCCTTATAGTCAATGATGAGGTGGTGCGTGCCAATTCCGAATTCGATTGTCGTCTCCAAGATTTGCCTCAAGGTGATGATCTGGTCTATATTTGACTTTCCAGGTAGGAATCCACATTGGTATGACCCTATTTCTCTCTGAACGATTGGGAGGAGACGGTCAAACAGTATATTGGAAAATACTTTGTATCCCAAGTTTAGCAGTGTAATTCCTCTATAGTTCTCGCACTCTAGTTGGTCTCCTTTCTTGTATATAGGACATATAATTCCCTCTTTCCATTGTCGTGGCATTTCTTCTTTCTCCCATATTGACACGACTATTTTTAGGATAGTCCGTTCCAATTCACCACCACCGTGCTTTAGCAATTCCGCTGGTATATAATCTGTTCCTGTGGCTCTATTATTCTTCAATTTTTTCATGGCACTTTTCACTTCTTCTATGGTTGGTGTATCTGTATTTTCACCAGAGTAATCTCCTTCTTGCACCTCTACTGAGTCTCTTGATGCCGTTCTGAAATTGAGAAGTTTATCAAAATGTCAGCGCCATCTTTCGCATTTCTTTCGCTTCACTTACAATTTCCCCTCCTTCATCTCTTATCCAACTAGTTTTGCCGTAAAAGGGTTTACGTGCCGCATTTACCTTTCTATAGAATTTCCTTGTCTCATTCTTACTCTTCATAGACTCCATTTCCTCAATATTGGTCTTCACCCACTCTCTCCGTCTTCCTTGATGGGTCTTCTTTTCAATCCTCCGTTTTTCTTAATAGATTTCTATCATTCCTCTTGTGCACCTTGATTGTAAGGTCCTTCTATATGCCCTGTTCTTTTCTTCTGTTGCCATCTCACACTCAGTATCAAACCATGGTGATCTTACATGTCTTGTTCCAGTACCCAACGTTTCAATTGCTGATGTTTCCACTGCATTTTTTACCATTTCCCATTGATGGTTGATATTGTTGGTCTCTTCAATACTCTTGAGGATCTGTGTTATTCTCTCCTGATACTGCTCTCTTATTTCAGATGATTCTAAGGCTGTTATGTTATATTTAGGTATTTTGATTCGGTTTTCTTTTGATGCATTTGAGATTGTAGCTCTCACACGCACCCACACTAAAAAGTGATCTGAATCCATATTTAGTGCTTTAAGAGTCCTCACGTCCAGGAGGTCTAACTTGTGTCATGCATCTATCAACACATGATCAATTTGGTTTACTGTGTTTCTATCTGGCGATGTCCTTGTTCCTTTGTGTATGTCTTTATGTGAAAACATTGATGAGTCTACAATCATGTTTCTAGATGGTGCAAACGGTAATAGTCTCAATCCATTATCATTACTTATGGTATGTTTGCTGTGGATTCCTATTTTTTGTCTGAATATCTGTTCCGTTCCCACTTGAGCATTTAGATCACTGGCAATTACTTTAATGTCATGGCCAGGGCATCCATCGTATGCCCTTTCCAGAAGTTCATCAAATGAGTCTTTCTCTTCTTCCTCAGATTCCTCCGTTGGTGCATGGACATTTATTATAGAGTAGTTGAAAAACTCTCCCCTTATTCTAAGTGTCGATAGTCTTGGGCAAATGGGTGTGAAACCAATTACCAAATGTATTAGCTGCTGATGTACCACAAATCCTGTACCAAATTCGTGTTTCTCCTCACTACAGCTACAGAATACACTAGCTTCTCGCTTTTCTATAGTTCCACTTCCAACCCATCTTATTTCTTGCAGTGCAATAATACTCCTCTTCAATTTTGTTGTTTGGTCCAGCAACATCCTCAAAGCTCCTGGGTGATACATTCCAGGATCCAATATTCATATCTGACATGCATTATTTCACTTTTCTTTCCTCCACCATTTTCTTGCTCATTCTCTTTATCTAGCATAAAGTACTGGTGTAAAATTTAATTTCTCAAGACTATTTATTTCTAAATCATGTAATACAAATTCTGGCATAATAGGGCTTAAAGAACTTCCACTGTGATATTCCTTAACCTGATTACAAGTTATTTGATTAAATATAAAATATGAAGAATGCAATAATAATTGAAAGCTATTTCCATATCTGTTTCTAGAATGCCACAATGATGTTGAATACTTGTCTAATGTGACATAATTTCATGTATACAAAACTCATTAGAAAAAAGAGTGAACAATAATGCAACATCTAATGAAATTAATATCATAGTATTATCAAGAGTAGTGACATATTTGTTGATGAAATGTAAACTAGAATAATTGTGCTCATTTAATCCATTCCTAATTATATTTAAGATAAATTTAAATTATCTTTTCAATGGATTATCCTAGGATGATGTTATTATCCTATATGGAATATTTGTTTTGTTGTTCTTTGGTAAACCATAAGCCAAAGAAATATTACCTACGGTAGTATATAATCTAATATGTTTCTGTAATTATTTAATTTTCGTTGCCTTAGAAAGGATTGTAACTTTCTCAGATTCATATGTAGAGCCATATTGTAACACAGATTCAATTTTTGCAACATATTCAATATTAGAAACTAAAACTGTCACATTTCCCTTATCTCCCAGAGTTAGAAAGACGTTATTCTCCTTTACATATGTTTTTACAAAATATCTATTGAACAACAATTCCTTCACAATACTTGGTTTGTGTCTGTCATTTCTGGTTTTTTGTTGCACCATTTATATAAAACTGATTAATGACTTTCAAAATCTATTACATTTTTCTACAGATCGCTTTCTAAGGTTTAACTAGAAATCTTTTATACATTCAAACACATATTTAAACTTCAAATGTTCACCAGATAAATTTAAGCAGTTTTTTCTAAGGAACGCGATTTGATGACTTCTTCAGGAACACTGAGAAGTGTGTTACTGTAAAACCATTTTCCACTAATCTGTTTTACTTCTTCTGAAACCTGAAATCTAGAAATCAATTCTTTACTAAAATCTCAAGGATCTTTGCTTGTACTGATACCTTCAAAATGTTTTCATTGGAATTTAGACTGTATTGTAGGAACAATTTTTGAAATGTTTATCTCTAATTTCGAAGTTTATTGTTTTTCTGTAAATAGTATTTTAGTTATATTAAATAAACATAAGCCCATAGTAGCTTTTATTCTCTATCTGTTAAAGGCATTTGTTACCGTAGATTATACACTTCTGTTACAAAAACTAATTAAACTTTGCATCAGGTGACCAACAGAAATGTTGCTAGAAAGCTATTTAAATACAAGGACAAAAGAAGTAAAAATTAAAAGAGTCTGTAATAAAGAGGAAATAATTAATCTCGATGTGTTGTAGCTAGTATACTTGGCCCTTTATTTTTCATAATACATGTCAATGATATGCAGCTAAATCAAAAAAATATAAAAATTGCCCATATTGATTGAGAAAATTGTATACATATTTGATAAAGATTATTTGTTGTAATTAAACCATTTTGTGATGTTGTTCAGTATTCTTAACTATTACCAGTACAAAAGAAGACAGTGTACAGTAAACTGTGTTATTCTTTACTGGTAAAATTAAAGAAGAATCTAAATCTTCCACAAAAAGAATAATGAACAATATCGCAAAATGGCTTAGTTACAACAAATTAACTTTCAAATTATCAAATTGTGTATATGTGACTTTCTCAATCTATGTAGATGCTCTACCAGACAAGGTAAAAATCAAGATAAACATTTCTGACAGAAAGAATGATTTTTCATGTAACTATGCTTAAATTATAGGTTGTTTCAAGAAAAGTATATAGATCTTTATGTTGACTTTTTGATGAGATGGGAAAAACATGTAAAAGCAGTAATCAAAGGAAATCTTCTTCTTAATTGTCTCTACAACTCCTTGTGGGTCTTGGACAGCTGAACCGCCTTCTTCCTCTGCCTCTTATCTTTCACAGTTTGTTTCCAGTTCTATATTTTCATAATTTGTAGATTTGTAGATCTGTCTGAAAGCTTCCCAATCAATATGAGAGTGAGACAAAAAGGGACCCCTTATCAGTATTCCTATTCAGTTCGACTATTGATAATGTACTGAAGAAACTACACATNGTGAGACAAAAGGGGACCCCTTATCAGTATTCCTATTCAGTTCGACTATTGATAATGTACTGAAGAAACTACACATATGATGGAATATATCTACTAGACTAAGACAAGTATGTGTTTATGCAGATGACGTTGTAGTAATAGCTCGAACAACCCATGCTATGAAACATACATTTGTTAAGTTAAAAGAANATTTCTTAAGTTAAAAGAAGAAGCAGAAAAGATAGACCTTGTAGTAAACACCAAGAAAACTAAATATATGAAATGCTCTATAAAACCTTGCAAGTCAAAAGAAATTGAAACCAAAAGTAGTAAAATAGAGCATGTACCAGCCTTCAAATATTTAGGTGCAATTGTAAATGTGAGTAATATCATGGATGAAGAAATGAATGAGAGAATAATGGCAGGAAGCAAAGAATATTATATTTACAAGCAACTCTTCAGAAGTCCCTTATTGGTAAATAAAAGGAAACTCTGACTGTATAACAGAACTATCAAACCGATTGTTACGTATGGGTCCAAAACATGGGTGCTTAATAAAGAAGTAGAACAAAAACTGGCGGTTTTTGAAACAAAGATATTAAGAAGAATTTTCCATCCGACTAGAGTTACTGATGAAATCAAAGGAAATAGATATCTGTTATTTGAGTTTCACAAGTTGAATAAAATTTTAAATTAAAATCAACCATATGATATTATATTATGATTTATTAATCTCAATAGCAATGTATGTTACAATAGCCTGGGGTAGTAAGAGTGAACAGGGGATTAATAAAATATTAGTGCTTCAAAATCTCTTATTAGGAAGAATTTTTAACAAAAATGCCAGGGAATCAATTAAAGAGTTTAACATTGAGAGCAAAATACTTTAAAATTACAAGAATGTATAGATATATTTCAGTTATTCACATTTATAATGAATTAAAGAAATTAAAATCAAGTAGTATAACTAGGAATAAACAAATCATTTTCAATAAGGTGAATTTAGAAAAAGGCAAAACGTCTATGATTATATGGAAATTATAACATAAAACAGATTACAGAAAAGTAATAAACTCATAGAAAATTAGAAAATACTGGTCATAATTTCAGTGTTTGGGTATTGGTAAAAATAAAAATCTATTGCAGGAATGGATTTGAAATAATAAGAATAAATAATTTTGGAAAATATCATAGTAACAATGCACTGGCGGATCTAGACTGTAATAAACGAGATGGGTGAATTTGGGACCAATTTTTGTTTAAAAATTATTGTCTTACAACACAAATTTTATTAATATTACTATAAGAGAAATGCATTAAATAAAAATTTACAATTAAAAATCTGATATTATTAATAACACTAACAATTAATTATTTAATTTATTAACATGGTATTATTGGTTTTATTAATATGATATCACTTCTTTTATTAATTCAGTATTATTAATTTTATTAATCTGATGACAATTTTACAAAGCATGCCATTGATCAATTTCAATTTTATCTGGTGAGAGTTCAGGTTCAGAGTAGGGAAAGACTATAGCCCCGTTAATCTTCCCCATAGATCGGTCACTAATAGTAGAATAAGATATTATGCTGTTTAATAACAGGCCAAATAGCAGGAAGAAAAAAGTGAAAAACATTTAACAAAGTAGGGCATAGTCTTATAGTTTGAAATACAAAAATCTAAGATTGTCCACGTATTTTGGAAGAGTGTCAAGATGGTTAATTTTTTGCAATAAGCCCTCAAAGTGCAAAATTACAATTTTTAATTTTATTTTTATATGTAGAGAATCATGTATTTATCCTAAGCACAATAAGTTAAACAAGGTATATGTAGGTCTTAATAAAATCTGAAAAATTAAATGTTGTAGTTTGAAATCCATGGATTAGATATTGCAAAAAGCTCAGAAAACTACTATAATGTTTTTTTGTTATATTTATTTAAGATATATTTTCTTCTACATTTGTATAATATTCCAAACTTGAAGCTGTTAAAACAAGAAATTTGAACAATTGATTGCAGAGGAATGGGCTTAAACTGTTTAGTATCAAAAAACACCCCTCTTTAACAATAAAAATAAGGATGATATTATGATTATATCAATTGATCCTTTGCAAATTAAGAAAGGACCAACTGTATGGTCTTCTGAACAAATTCAATCTTCATTTAGGGCATAGTCATTATTGGCATATTGCAACTAATGTTAACCAACAATGTCAGGATACATAATTAAATGTATCTCGGCAATTATTTAAAATGCAGTGCATATCGTTATATCATTGTTTCTTTTATTGCAACAACCACATTTATGTGCATAATAATAAAAAGATATGCTCTTTGAATTAAATATTACAAAAATAATGAGTGGTTTTCTGAGCTTTTTGCATTAAAGGATATATAAATTTTAATCTACAATGAATTATTTTACAAATTTATTAAGACATACAACTCGCGTTTTAATTTTTTTTGTCCAAGGTAAACACCCAAGTCACTTAATTAATAAAACATGAATAGTTTGACATTTTAAGTGCCTTTTGATAAAAATTGACACAATTTTCAGTCCTTGAAAAGACGTGGATGGTCTTAGATTTTTGTATTTAACACGATAGAACTATACCCTACATTCTTAAAATAATTTGACATTATATTTGGGTTAATATTTCATTACCTGGTCTATTATAAGTTAATGTTCTATTCATATTTCCTTTTATAGAAAGCTTGCGAATGACAACAGCTTCTGATGGGATTTCTATATCCCTATGTAGTGAAACAATACTTAACAAATGTATTGTAAATTAATATACCTTTTCTAGAGCTAAAATATTCAAAAGAATAACTTTAATTTTTTAAACAACAATTGTAAATAATGTTTTTTGTTATTATTAACTATTGATTAATATTAATGTTAGAACGAATAAATTACTGTGAAAATCCAGGGGTAATGATTATTTAAATTAAACAAAAATAATGAAATAGTTAATTAAATATTTTTAAAGGAATTCATTAAAGATTAGAAGAAATGCATCGATTTTCTGAATTAATAAAAATTTAATAGCTGCTTTATCTTGAACAGTAAAGCTGTAACATTCAGCACTTAGCGTTAAATAAAAAGTACATTAAGTTAACGTTAAAAAATATTTTTCAAATATTTCTTCAATAATAATTTATCCAGAATACCATTATAAAAATGCAAATAAATGCTATTTTTTTTCTTTTTAATTTCGTTTAGAAAAGTAATTGAAATACCGTAGCAGTGAAATTGGAACACCTATTTTATAACCCTATTATTTATTATTATAGAATTCCATTCATTATGAATCAAACAAAATATACTCAAGTACATACATACACGTATTGCACAAAGTCCACAATGATATACAATTCAAATCACTACATCTACATAAACATTGAAGTCAATTCACTTAACCTTCACTTGACAAACAGGAAGCAGCATGATTTGGTGCCCACCTACCAAATTTTTTATGTATTAATCATTTAGCAAGTAATAGGTACTGTGTAAGGCAGTCAAAATTTTTGAGAATTTTTGAAGAAAAAGTAGGAGGTTCCATTGTTGCCAAGAAGCAGGAAGAATCCTGATTCTTTTATCTATAGAAATGATAAAATTTTCTTTGTTATGGTAAATCACATGGCATTCAAACTTTCTGAATTCAGAAGATGGTAGTTTGGATAATTTGTAAATCTCACCCCCAAAACTCTTCTAAATCTTTATTTAAAGAATTAAATATCTTAACACTTCTCTGCATTTATGTTTATGAAACAGTCGTGTTTGTTAAGATCGAATTGCTAAAGAAGAACCCTTGCTTTTTATGAAACCGTCCCATTCTCGAACACAGTACTTACAATATTAGTAATATTCATAGCCCTAGAGTGTCAACCACTCTTTGGCAAAAAGTACCATATTATTCGGAAACTGTTTATTATAATTCCCTGCCCAAGAATATAAAATATATTATGAAATTCAATTTCTTCAAATCTGTGGTTAAAAACTACCTCCTACACTGTAAAAGAATTTATTTATTTAAAAAAAAGTGTAATCCGTCCTGTACTGTATTACGCCAATTCTGTAGTACTTTTTAAATACTCTAACCATTTCAAAAACTATTGTCTTGCATGATTGAATTTTCTTTTGGCTCATATTCATTAAGATTTATGTGTACTTAACTTTGGCAAGGTTGTGTACATTAATTTTGTAGCCCTATCCTGACCAAGGTCTTTCTCCGTTTTTCGTTCGAAAAGGCGCCGATTTCTTATACAGGTTCTCTGGGCTTTGTCTATGGGCATGTTTATTGTAACAATAAATCGTGTATTTAGAGTTATTTCAAATCTTATGATTTTTAAGCACTATACTCACAATAATCTATAGTTCGATAATAATTTGTTCAAGAAAAAAAAATTGTTGAAATTTTTTAAACCACCTTTGCCTTAAGACCCTAGATCGGTATTGATGAGATGGTTTCTTGATTGCTTCCAGAGAGTAAATTAGTTTATTGTCCTCCACGTGGTCATACACAGTTTGTACAGCTTCTTTGACAATAAATTTATTATTATTGTAGTTGTTGTTGTAGAAGTAGTATAAGATAATGCAACTGACTTGTAATAATTATTTATTGAAAATGGAGTTAGAGTAATACAGATTCAAAGTTAAACTGCAACCACCACCTATATTTTTTAGTATCATACAATTGTAATACACATATTTTCATTTAAAATAATTAGCTACTAATATGTTGTAATGAATAAAAATGGAAATTTTTTGTAGATTAAATTTCAGGTTGTTTTACTATCATTTGTGTGAAACTTGAATAACTTTGCTTAATTGTTTAATAACAAAAATAAATTCAATTCTGTAATTAATTAGACTTTATCGAATGACATAAAATTTTAGAAAAATTTCATAGAAATATGACAAACCAATGAAGTTGAGGCATGAGCATCCACTAAAGTGTTTCCAGGGTACAGTGAGACATCCTGGCTTTCAAGCAGTTTGCCCAATAAGAAATGAAAACTTTCATGTCGACTAAGTAATACACCTGTGCTATCTAGTGTATCTTAGTATGCTAGCGTGTACCAACTACTGTAAAGTTTATTGATATTTTTGATTAACGAGACTCATATCTTTATTCAGTGCAGCAACATTTGTTTACATATTTTATGTCATACCAAAATGTCTGGTGCTACAATACTTCTCAGTGACACATGTTGATATATGATTAATGTGACATAGTACAAATTAAAATATAACATTGTGTTTTAAATATATTAATATAATGTTTACTTTCAATACATCTTATTTGAAGCATAATTTTCATATAGATTTACAATACTTAATGTCCTGGTTTAGTGGGGTAGAGGGACCAGCTTGCCCCATTCCATCACCTCATCACAGGTATGCCACTGCCATCAAGCTGAAAACACATCGTCATTTATTTATAACCAAAGTAACATTTATTTTAGTAGTAATAAAATAGTAATTTTATTAGTAATAAATAAAAAAGTTTCATGTTTATTTATAGTGAATGTGCTGGTAGCGAGAACCACCATCATTTTTAATGACATCAGTAATAAATTAAAAAAATAAAAAATAAATATGAAATGAATGAATACTTATTACTCCTGCATAATTCATTTTATGTTGCCTTAATGGCTGTGCCAAATACTGGAGCAACCTTGACAACGATCAACTGATCTAGACAAGATGGCGGCGGATCAACGTAAACATAATTCAGTCGTGCACAGGTCGTGCAAGAAGAGTAGAATCGTAAACAGATTGTAATTGTGAGTAGGTAGCAAATGATCTTTTTCGATTCGTGTTACTTGTGATACGACGTACATATTATGACTTTATTTGTTTTACAATGCATAAAGAGTTTATCTATTGCAGATTGTTTTGAAAAATGCCATCCATCCGTTGGAATGAACACTCTGCCCATCTTACGGATTCTGTGTCTGAATTATATAGGAATTCAGACTTTACTGATTGTGTTTTAAGTGTGGAGGGAGGGTCTATACAAGTTCACAAGACCATTTTAGTTGCTTGCAGCCCATATTTCAAGGTAAACGTTGTTGACGAGTTCTTCGTATGCTTAATAACGTACATTTTGTTTGTTTGGTTATGTAAGTATCTGGCCGATGACTTCTTCAAGATGTGCGTATTTTTAAGAAATGTTGATTTATTTAGGGCGATTAGAAATTGGAACATCTTTCATTGAGCTAACTGATAATAAGTATACCTCTATGTAGATGTATTTAATGTACTATAAAAAGTTGTAGATGAGTGAAAGCATTCTGTGTTTATTCAAACTTTTACCCATGCGTCATAAATATAACATGTCCTACGTTGATGATCATCGATTAATATTACTTTTACTTTTTTGTGAGGTAAAGTATTATGGACTGATTAATGTTTAAAAAAAAACACATTGCTTATCCGAAAGAGAAATAACTGCCTGGGTCTGAAGTGTTTGTATATCTACTTTTAATCACGAAGAATTACACCTGTAAGAGTATAATAATAACCTCATGAAGAATGAAATTTGTGTGATAAAAATGAGTTCACATTGTAATAAACAATGTTTATAGTAATGAACGGTATCTTTACTGATACTTAGATCTTTGTGTTAAACTTGTTGGGTATTTCATTTGAAAAAAAAATTCTTTAAAATTGTTACAAATTAAATAATAACTAAAATGTATTTAATTACCAAGCTAATGATATATTTCTTTCAGTGCATTGAAGCATATGTTGGCCTTCATTATTTGTTATAATAGTGAGCAGCGTAAAGCAGATTCAATTGTGTCAATTTATCGTGCATTGCTAGAAAAAACTATTTCTTTTAGTATGATACCATTCTCGTCCTATGTTCAAATTTATTACAAACTTTTTATAAGTATTCTTAAGCAAATTTTTTAAAATAAAAATTTTTAAATTTGTTTGTGATAGACATTAATTTTGAAATATTTCTTAAATTACTATAATGTTTATAAATGAACAAGTCACATATATTTAAATTGAATAATCATATATTCCTTTTTTGTAAACAATTATTTGTTATCAGGATCTTAGTGTTTCAGTAGTTTAGCCAAGCAAATATTTGCCTGAAGATGGCAGCAATTTTCTGCTAAAACATTGTGATTCTAATTATAAAATGTCTTCAAAAAAGGTTGACATAATAATTCAATTTAATTATGATTGTAGATGTAAATAATATCAAATCATATATAATATTGTAGAAATCAGTATAGATATCCACAAATTTCAACTCTCTTTGTCTAATTGTTGTAAGGATACTGTTGTTTTAGGTTTTCAAACGGTATCACTTGTCCTGATTTTAAATGACTCAATTATGCATAATATAAAGGTTAATTACTGTATAGCAAATTGTCACAAAAATCTAAATTTTTTATAAGCCAATAGGACTAGTATATACAAAAATATTTCTAATTCTGAAACATCAGAGGTTCCATTATGTCTTATTTCGCATAGAATGATCCACTTGCTTTATCAGGAGTTTTCTTTTTTGTAGTTTTACACCAGAGTAGTAGTTTTACATAATCTATATTATTCAAACTAAATGAAATTAATGTGTTTATTAAAACAATGAAATAGTTATCAAATCTGAGAATTGTCTCATATGGAATACTTAAGAATTTAAAATCGTTTTAGTGAATAAAATCCTGTACCAAAAATTCTTTTAAAATATGTTTATTAATGATATGTTTTTTTGTGANAGAATTTAAAATCGTTTTGGTGAATAAAATCCTGTACCAAAAATTCTTTTAAAATATGTTTATTAATGATATGTTTTTTTGTGATAATAATTTACTACTTACTTTGTTTTCCATGTGAACAGAAGCTGCTGAAGAATCACAATGCAATCACAACCATTCCTATAAAAGATGTCAAATACAAGGACTTGAAACTCATTTTGGATTTTATCTATTATGGAGAAATAGATGTACATATCGGAGATGTGGCATCTTTAATAAAAACTGCTGAAGTAATGGAGATTGCCTCACTAAAACTTAGTGTTTCTCATTGTGTAAGTTTGTCTCAAAAGCTACTGATTTGTGATAATTTATAATGTCATCCTTTCTTGTATGTCATTTCTTTATTTAGTTTGGGAAGGACTTCTCCTGCAATGATACAAGAGCAAGGAGTCTGAATGACAAATGCTCTGTGTCCTGTACAAATCTGATAAGAAATGAAACAAAGAATTTGTTAGAGAAGCAAGTTTCCCATGATTCCACTGTCCTTTACATGAGAGAAGAGAGATTAAATTCTGAGTGTCAAAATATTCATTTGCAGTCAATGAGTGATTCTACAACTAAATATTTGAATGATTTCCAAGATGTACTAGAGAAACTGAATAAAGATCAACCAAAGGGCAGCATTTCCAATATCTGTGATAATTTCAAGGAAATTACAAAACAAGATAAAGAAAATGTTAATGATGAACTAGTTCCTTTAACTTTTGTTGCTGTTCCTCCAGTTTTGGAGATTAATGAACTGATTGAGGGGCATAGAGATGATGTAAGGTGTTTTGATTTAGTTTTGAAGGATCCTCTTGGGGAATATTCTGGTATTTTAAATGTTGCAAACGAAAGAAATATTAAAGAGGAATGCACTTTCCAAAGTGAACTGCAAGTGAAGAGTGAACTCAAAGAAGAGAATGATGTTCCTGAATCAGTGACGGAAGTTGTTCTCATAGCTGACAAATTGACACATTCATGTCATGAGTTGACAAGTGCAGAAAGTAATCCATTTGTATCCTGTGATCAAGAGAGTGTTGTGGAGAGCAATCCAGGTGTTGTATTTAGTAATACATTGTGTTCTGAGGGATGTGCTGCTCAAGAAACACATGACATGGAAATAAAATTTGAATCTATCTGTGAAATTTCTGGAGCTGATGTGAAAGAGGAAAAAATATTTGCAACTGGCCAATGCTTAAATCATAGTGTAGGTGATGATACAGGAACACCTCCATTGGAACCTGGAAGTAAGTTGTTAAAAAGAGGTGCTCAGCATGTTTCAAAAATTGATTACCAACAAGATGTGAATAAACAAGAACATGTTGCAAGCACAAGTAAAATTAGCTCCCCTTTTCACTTGGAAATTGGAAACGAAACCCCAGGTGAGATCATTTCAATGCTTATTTTTTATAGTAATTGGGATATCGATGTTACAGTATGTTTTTAGGTTTTAATGTACTTAGAGAAAAGATTTACTTTTGATCCCTAAGGGTGAGTGTGGTAATAAACCTGGAACAAAATTTTATTTTTAACTGGTAGTTGTGCAGAGATATTGCCTTTCAACATACGAATTAAAACAGATTTTTAGTTTAGTTGAAAAAGGTCTTGAGATGGATTTGTTGAAAAGTGTCTTGAGATGAAGCAAGTCACATCTTGAGATAAGTCACATCTTGCCTTTATATACAGTCAAAAACAGATCTACGTTTAATGAATAAATCTTGTCTTTATTTCATTCATTATATTAACTGTGAAGGTTGACATTGACAAAGTCCCAAGACTCAAACATTCCTTCCTTCTCTTCAGGCATGAATAGTTGCTGTCATCACTACAGTACAAAACAAACCATAGCAAAACTTATATTATCATCAAACAGAGCCTTAACACAAATAAAATTTAAAAAACGGAAATATAAAATATATACCTCAAATTTCTTAAACTTTTTAAATAAAATATTAGGTAAAAATGTCATGAATATGACTTGTTAGAAAATTGTTTATTTTTTCTTTCACTTGCCATGATGATATTCCTGATATAATTATTCCAATTGTGAGAAGAGGTCAAACAGAGTGTTGTATTGAGAATCGAAATTAATCAGTATTTTAGTTCCCAAAGTAGAATATTGAAGGTATGTGATCTTACTCCTGATATTTCTAAGACAGATTTGAATGTTTTTAAGATTTGACTGATGTGCTTTTGTTTGTAATTCTGTGAATACATCTAAAGAAATTTCTAAACATATCTGGATAACCTTTGATGATTTGTACCCTTTTGTGTATTAGATAATGAGGAATAAGATCACATAACAGTCATCATTTTTCTGACTCATTTTATCTCATGATATATTTTTTTTAAAATTACCTTACAATATTGCAGAACTCATATAAACCAATTAACCCATAAAAATCAATTTTGAGATAGTACAAAAGTACAAACTTTCTTGATTGGACAAAAAATTTCAATTAAAGATGAGAAAGAATAAGGGGAAAATTGAAAGAAATATCTTTAATTTACAAAAGAAAATTTTCTTTGGGCACCTACAGTCATGCTATTTAATACAACCATTTGGAAGAGAAAGTAGAATTTTTATGACTGCGAAACATACAACATTCAGCACCTAGAAAGAAACAGTAAATACATTATGTTGTTGGAAACATTAGAGAAGAACTAGAATGTAGTAGGATACTGAAATATTTGAAAGAGTATTTAAGATGAGACGATAAAAAGCAATAACTTAGCATTGTGTAGAT
>NNCF01126144.1:1533-77431 GCA_002313205.1 Laupala kohalensis
TGTTTTGTGAACGTTCTAGTACGATACCATATTATATAGGACCGCGTGGTCGCTCCGCACGGTTTAGATTCGCGCGGATTCCGCAATGTCTGAACTAGCTCTAAAGCGCCATTTATTGCATAAATTTGGAACAAATTTTTTCTTATGCCGTACCCTTATTTATAACTGCGTTAAACTGAGAAACGTACATGTGTCTAATTCAAAAAACTCAAGGAGTAAAAAAGGGCCCTAAGGCAAAGGCGGATTTAACGTATCACATGATTCTACCTTTCTTTAATGAGATTTCTAAATGTATTCTTTATGTATGCTGCCATCGAGTGAGAAATCATCTGTACTTATAAATTTTATTATATTAATTGTGTATTTTTAACCTTTCTGCTCGATAAATTACAGCAGTTTTCATGGTATGTACGAAAACATTTCTCTGTAGATTCATATTGTTAGTCATCGTAGTTACCCATGTAGCAGCACCCTTATCAATCATTCGCGCAAGAAGGATGGGGTATCACTGAAAACTGGCATGGCATGTGGTCAACATGACATCATGGTAAGGTTGCATACCGTAGCTCCAGTACCGAACATGCCCTTTAGTCATGCTTACTATTCTACAGGCAAATGTGTTGATAAAACATGGTTTCCTTCTTGTGATGGAGAAACTGTGGTTACGAGCCTCCAGAAGTACAAACCAAAAAGAACAATTTTCTATGTAATGTCAGAAAATATCAACAAGTTTTGAGAATAAAACGAATGGTAAAGCATATAGTTTTTTCCTACGTGAATCGTAATAGAAAGACTTAGAGTTCAAGGTTCAAGAATATTAATATAAAAATGTTGAAACAATATTGTGTATACTACTAATATCGAACCTCGTCATACAATTTTCTTCTGAACAAATTCGCGACGCTGACACAATACGTGATATTTGTATGTTTCATAGAATTTTCGTCTCAAGTGACTAAGTCAATTATCTCACTACATTATAGATAGTATCGTTGGTTTACATTTTTTAGTGTAAATTGTTGAAGTCAAATATCTTTAGGCGCTTTAAGTATGAAAATGGAGAGGAAACTTGCAGATCGCGTCAAAAAATTTGAACATAATTTTCCGTGAATAGTTTCGAATAGAGTATAACCAAACGACAAACTGGTGAGCCATCGTACCCAATAGCAGCGAAACTCATCACTCAATTGATATCAATGAACACTGGGAAAGTGTAATGGTCAGGTTCACTTATGTACTGTCGGTCAGAATATATAGGGATAGGTATGCTCTGTCGCTCTGTCGCTCTGTCGCTCTGTCGCTCTGTCGCTCTGTCGCTCTGTCGCTCTGTCGCTCTGTCGCTCTGTCGCTCTGTCGCTCTGTCGCTCTGTCGCTCTGTCGCTCTGTCGCTCTGTCGCTCTGTCGCTCTGTCGCTCTGTCGCTCTGTCGCTCTGTCGCTCTGTCGCTCTGTCGCTCTGTCGCTCTGTCGCTCTGTCGCTCTGTCGCTCTGTCGCTCTGTCGCTCTGTCGCTCTGTCGCTCTGTCGCTCTGTCGCTCTGTCGCTCTGTCGCTCTGTCGCTCTGTCGCTCTGTCGCTCTGTCGCTATGTCGCTCTGTCGCTCTGTCGCTCTGTCCCGAGCCCGGCTGCGGTAGGGTGCGGATCGCTCCGTGTTTTCCCGCGTTTTCGGTGTGATTCATTGCCGTCCGGTCTTTGACTTGCTTTTGTTCTCGGACCACGTGGTTCCACTGCGCGTGGTTTGAACCTTCGGAAGTGAACTTGCGCGCCTAGTTGCAACCCTTGGCCGAGGCAACCCGTGTCGTGTGGGTTGCATTCACCTCGTGGCGCATAGGCGTTGCGTACTGTTCAAACTGCATCTTATTATGCAGTAAGTCCTGTGGGAGAGCTTTTCTGTTGCGTGCGTGACTGCGGTATCGTTTGTCCGTGCTTTGGTTTTTATTTTACCGCCGCTATCGCGAAATCAGTTGCTATTGATCCGTCGGTTATAGACGGCTTCCTTTGGGTCGTACCAGAGGAATCGTGATGAGCCAGCCCTCTGAGGAGTCCTCCACCATCGCGGCGGCGAAGTGGTCTCCGGTCAAACGCCGCCTGACTGCAGCGAGGTCGATCCGGAAGCAGCTGTTGGGAACCAGACGGTAACGTCTGCAGGTTTTTCCTGCTGCTGCCCTAATTTCGTCTCCGGAGCGCAGCGGACCTGAGTCCACTGGAGCTTCTGTCCTCCCGGGTGAGTCTGGTGCTCATCCATCGTCGACCAAGGCTGCTGCCACCAGCATTCTGGCATTGAGTGGTAAGTAAACAGAGGAATTTAACCAACCAAAGACTGCCCATAGGCTCCCCCAACACTTATCTTCGTCGAATTTCCTATTTAGAACCCATTACAAATTTCATTTTCTTTCGTGCCCGGAAACATACCCGGAAGGTGTTCCACGACCCCAACCCAACAATATGTTTCACAAGTACTCTCGGCATCTTGCTCGAAGAGTCAATCCCCGTGCTCACCGTCAATAATTTCCGACCTACTTCTTCTTCCCATTCCCTCATTCTACCCTTAATTATCCTTTTTCAACTTCATCCCTTCACTTCAATCCCATCTTTCTAACCCATAATACTGTCATAACTCCCTTAATTCTTCATCCCTACCTAATTTCTACCTCCACTTCCACTTTACCCCATTAATGAGTGCCTAAGTCGCCGGTTCCCGGCGGACATGGCACTCGTATTATATGTTACAGAAGGACTTGTAACCAATTAAACCGTGCAGTCCATCCACGATTAGCACCATTCCGGTGCAGGCGCGGTGAAATGATACAACACCATCGAGGAGATATGGTTTGTGGAGTAAGCATCTAAATACAGCATGTATAAATTATAAATAAAGTAACATACTATATATTTTAATTTGTACATTACATATTTCCTGGGCATATATGGAATAGAATGCGTTAAGAGTAAAGGTTACTGAGTCTCTGGACAAATGTAATCTTGCTCCATGTTGTGAATGAAAATTCGTGAGTATTTATGTTTAAGAAAAGTATAATTTTCATTGTAAATAACGAGGGTACAAGTGATACTGAAAGAAAAGATGTATCATTCACTTAGTTCACTAGAATGAAACGATAATATTCAAATATTTAATTTCAATTTCTCTTTATATATTAAAAATTTAAACATTAAAAACGTATCACGATTATGTTATTTATTGATTTATATATGTGATAATGTATAGTTACTTATCTTTATTTACTGTAGACGTTTTACGTCTATTGTACGCTATATCACACTCGTTATTCTAGACACGCCCACCAAACTACCATACGTGTGCGTACACGGACTGTGCGCACCTTCATGCACTTCAACGCTGTTGAATAGGTCAAAGCGTCATTGTTAAGACTTATACCCTCTCTCGTGGTCAGCGTCGCAATCTAATCATCTCTGTTCTTGCTGCACCCCAAGTAATGAATGAACGAGAGTTTACCCTGCCTCTCATCCTCTAATCCTCATATTATTGACATTGCGTCACCGGAGACCCAAAGGAAGGAGAATACGTTAGCGCGCATACATATGTCTTAAAATTTATTAATTAAAATAGTTTTTTAAACTTTTCCTTGTATATTATAAAGGTAAGTACGGTAACAAAAAAAGTTAATGAAAAATCATTGAGTGTACCTCCCACTCTGTCACGTGAAAATGGGAAGAAGCATTTTTCTACGCCTATAATGGTCTGTATTAAATGACAGTGAGCAATAACACCCTAAATCTACCATTAAGGATGGATATACCTCAGTAACAATTTTCTTACCATAAAATGAGTCCAGGCATTTTTACATTGTATTTTCAAATTATGGATAAAATAATACATAATTTTATTTTCCATTACTTCATAATTATGATAATTTTTGCCATGGCGTAAAAACGCTCGCGCGTAGGCCCAAATTACCCATATAACCGTTACACAAGTAAAAGTACGTGTTTTCGGTAGGGTGGACGTTAATTACCCGCGGTAACTTAATTACTTGAAATATAAGTAAACGTATGTGTATATTTATCGCAAACTTTATGCGAGGTAAGATTTCTTTTAAAGTTTTATATGTGTAAAACTGTGTTTCTTAAATGTAGGCTACTTTTAAGAACAATAAGTGTGAATAATAAATAATTAGAATTAATTGTTTATGATGATTTATCATTCCGATTGTCAAAATACTAGATTTAAGTTATATTTTCTTTTCTTTTAAAATCCTGAAAATAAAACAAATAACTGGTGCGCGCGTAAAAGCTCCATATATTTTCAATAAAGCAAAGAGTAAAATTACTAAACACCACATGTAATTTTCGTTCAACAGAAAAATGGGATTGAAAACTGTGTCAAACAAATCCAATATGATTCAATTAGTTATTGATGTAGGGTGGTGTTTTAATAACTTTTTGACATTTACTCCACGTGTTTGAAAGTCGAGAGCTGATATATTTCAGTGCTGCTCGAGTTAGGACTCTTCCCTCTGTATACTAATCAAAAAGATTTAAACAAAAATTTTCTGTCTAACCCACTCAAAGCGAGAATTGTTTGACAAGCTGTCAGTAGCAGAAGCAGACAGCAAATCGACTCATTAAGTGTCAAAAGGTTAACTTTTTGAACATTTTCATGAAAATATTACTTGACATATCATGTACCACAAGAGATATGTCAGCAGAAGATATTTGATTTGGCAAAAAAAGAGATAATAAAGTTCATCGAATTTGTGTTTACAAATAATATTAAAAATCTCCACGAAAATATTAAAAAAACAGACAAATCCAGGATCGGTATACCCTCTGAAAAAGTGATATAATTTTTATAATCAATGTTTCGATGTAATATTTCATTATTCATGAAAACCGTCAAACTACCTAATACCTCTTGTATGTAACATTGCAACAAATTTTAGAAAGCTAACATGAATATTTTAATACTACTAGATTTGATTAAATAAAAGTAATATTATTTATTCATTTTCCAAGAATATGATGAATCATTGTATGTTAATACTTTCCGAAACTTATAAGTTTGAAATATTTATACATTTTCGTGGTAGTGAAAACTTAAACAGGTGGTCTAAAAGTAGTTTTCGGTCCACATTAAGAAAGCCTTTTAAATCATATTGCTGGCATTATGACAAACTACCCGACATAACTTTGCAAGAAAAGAAAAAAGAATCTTCGCCTGAGTTCCTAACGAGCCTTACTCACTCTACCACATTCAAAATATTCCATATAAGAAGACAGAATTCTTCCACACAGCTAATGGAGAATTGTGGGAAAATTTTGTTTCTTTAAAGAATGGTGCGCAAAATATCGTATCACGTTGAATTTGATTCATTCGTAAATACGATTACCACAAATCAGCGAGTGAGAATATTTTTCGCTTGACAAAATTATTTTCTCCGTTCAAGAATTGCATGGAAATTTTGAAGTGAATGGTTCAATGTAATTGGAATACACGTTTGCTAATTTTTAAATATTATACGAAGAATTATTGATTCGTATGAGAAATATAGTAATTTTTTTCTCCTCTATTACCGTGATACCCGTATCCAGTTATGCAGTGTGTTGATATCAAATGTAAGAAATAGAATAGAACGCGTCAGGGGTTCTTCCAGCCGACATCTAACCAAATTTTAGACACGTCATGCCATCCAGTCTGTCTCCATTAATACTATTCATCCGCACACTGACACGAAGGAGGATAATTATATCATTTTTTCATAACTCTTTGCAACAACTGCAACACGTTAATTTCAATCTTGCTAGATGAGGTGATACCAAAAAATGAACAAAATGCATCATACTTATGATTCTACGTTTTAGTGCTTGATATTATATGTATTTTCGTATCGGCCGAAGAGGACCACGAAAGAGTACAAGTAAGGCTCAGTTATTGATTTGAGTTTACTCACTTAATAACCGACATCGGGGCAGCGCCTAGATACGATCCACACCACTGTATCCGAGCATTACAACTGCGGTTGTTAGTCGCAGAGGTCGGACTCTTTGTAAATCCCAGCTAATTAAACTGGGACATGGATACAAAGAGCTACAAATTTTATCTTGCCCTGCCCGGGTATCGAACCCGGGATGACTTGGTGACGAGCAATCACGCTGACACCGTTAGTGCTTATTAATTAATAAAAATATTAATTATTGAAGATAAAATAAAATACAATTTTATTTAAATTCCAAAATTTATGAAAGAATAGAAAAACATTTTCGGACAGCATTTTTGACCGAGTTAACTGCTGGATACTTAACTTTAACTTGAATTTTCCCATGGTTCTAAGCTATGTGAATTGTATTTTCCGAAACATTTATCGTTTTTTATGTAATTTAATTCCTTTTGTTTTTAAGTGATGATTGCGGTTGCCTTCATTCGAGATAGCAATAACCACATAACGGTTCTTTACGTCGCATACGATAGCATTAATTCCTAGTTTACTTAAAGAAATAAAATTTAGATCTAAAATATGTGAGATTTTTCAGTTTTTTATTGTACCGATTAGTGTTGGACTGGGGTGGACTTTTCTCGGAATACGTGTATCTACACTAGAAAAGTTTCAAGTCATATCTTAGTGGTATTAATTTGACTGGCTTTGAACTGCGTTAATATTAATACTCACGGTATTATAACTATACTCATTGTTTGTTTATGCAGATAATTTTCCTATGTCAATAGCATTCACATGGAATTAATGAAATTCCTTACTGAAATTCCTTACCACACTTCTACAGAAATATATATGTGATTTAGGAATTAAACGAACGGCAGCTAACAGTTCCGTGGAGACGTTATATTCTTGTATCTTTTATATGTTAATTAATGTTGTTCATTTTCCTTATTGAATATCCTCAAATTCAGTGTACTATTGTACGAAAACCTTCACATACTTCTCTAAATTTTATACCTAAAATAAATATTCCAAAATAAAAAGTAATATTCTTACAGTATTTCATGGGGTTTTTTGTCACATAATTGAAGAACTACTGTGAATGCTAATCAATCAAACACTTTATATGATACATCAGTAATATAAAAATTAATTTTAAAACCAAACTTGACGTCTTCCTGTGGCGGCACATCTTCTGATACTTGAAAGTTTGTCCACTAAAGAAATACTTATAAACGTAGTGATAACCAAAAGTATTATCGACAACTTATCATTACATTATAGAGTTAATTTGTTTTGTTTCTCCAATGCTCGTCTTCTATGATCTTCTTCATTGAAGATTGCTCCAACAACAAAAAGTTTTAAAAAAATAGAACCACACTCTTAATTTTTTAAAATATATCGTGAAACTATTGTTAGAACCAAATTAGCACTATTTTCAAACTCGGTGAATATTACAAATAAAATGCTACCTCATCTTCTGTTGCAAATACAATTATGAAAATTTACTGGTTCTTTTTTCGATCGCAAATTTTATATTATTTTTAGAACTAGGGGGGTTTTCTGCGCAAATGTCCCCCTACCATGAAATCGAGTCAAGTACAGTTGTTACAACCTTTTCAGGAGAGTAATATGGCTTAAACACAAAAATATTTTTTCGACACATACAGAGTTGTAGAAGAAATATGGGAAGTCTACGACTTTTTAAAGTTTCCTGGAAGATATTCATCTTCGAAGAACCAAAATAGGGTAGAACACCGTAGAACCTGATTAACTAACAAATAAAAGAAATTACAAATTTCAATATTTTGCAAAAATTATCCCTTTCTATTTATATGAGGGGAAGTAGAACTAGAAGAGCTACCACACTACATTAAACATATTATAATTTTCTTGTTGCTAATGAGTGCTTGGCAAATCTTATCATTATTAAATGACAATGAAATCATGTGAAGACTGAAAATGAGGTTTTCGTATTTTGTTATGTCTGCGTTCGATGTCCGTATCGTCAGCCTCAAAACGAGATCCTCGAGGAAGGTGTACATCTTGTGCAGGTCACACAAGTGAACTAGAAACTTAGCAATCCCGTCACTACGCGTAACTTACAAGGTTACCACAAAATATCGGTTTCTAGCAATCTCTGCACTTCAAGATATCAAACCGCATGCGCGGTAGTTTGGCGAACATCGCTTCTTCGAGGTGCTAGAGACCGCAGTCACCGGACGTTCCCCTCGAAAATCCGTATGGACGGCGTGAAGTCAGACCACATGGACGTGGTGGCGGGGGCGGAGGAGTGAGAGTTTGCTGGAGTGTTGGGGGGCAGGAGCGTAGGAGGGGTTTTGGAGGGTAGGAGAAAGAGGCAGAAGCGAAAACGAGGTTTGGAGGCTGACTCCAGGGGACGCAATCTGTCTCTTGCTCGTGCCGAGTTCTCTCCCAACCCTTTTCCCTCAAACCTCACTCCCAGACCTCACTACACAAGAGTCTTCACCGTCCACCCCGATGTTTCAAGAAATTAAAGAAAATGATGGAAACGCTAACTCCTCCGACGACCATCCCTGCCCTCACTTCGCGTCTAGTGGAGAGCGCAAAGAGGGAGGAGAGGGAGGGGCTCCTTACAAGGGACCAACGAGGGAAAGGAAGGAGACACGCCGCCGGGAGGCGATCTGCCAGCTGGAGCGATGGATGGCGTCGCAGGGAGGCTCGGTCGGATGAGCTCCAGGGACCGGGAGGGGATCATGGCGGGGATCAACGGAGGGACCAAGCTTCGATATTCCTGGTTCACCAGAGAAGTAAGGAAGTGCGAAGAAATTCTATCTTGTGCGTGCGAGTTCCCAAAAAGTGTGCGCATTGGTGGGAAAATAGGCAGCTGGTTTCAAGGAATACAGGAAATACTATCAAGAATGTATTTCTACATGATTGTTATGTGAGCCAAGGAATGTATGATTTAATAAGGAATATTTTTCCGCAATTTTTTCCGCATTACGTGTTTGTTAATCACTGAAAGATGTCCTTTCGTAATGTTCATAATGCATGATATTTATATCATATGAAAATTTATTATTGTGTATGTTCAGTTTGCGGTAACTTAATCTCAATATTACTTCAATGTCAACAAGAATAATGAAATGCATACACGTATATATGAAGCTAAGTCTGGTGTTCTTCCTTGAGAGTCTAGATTAACTCCGTCATTGCCCTGGTCATAGTTCAATGTGGATCTGCGGAGGAGAAATGGCCAATAAGAGAGACAGCTGTCTCAAGTCGTCAGGGGAGGATAGTGGCGGCTGCGCGCCTTCTTAGGGAGGCAGTTCGGGGAGTATGGGCGGGGACTGTGGGTGAAGAGTGGGCTGCCCGAGTGGACCGAGAGGCGCGCTGATAGAGTTAAGTTCCGTCTACTTAAAAGTTGGCCGCTGGCGCGTTAGGGGAAGACCCGTTTATCTCTTTCTCGGAGCCGGCGCCCGAGATAACGCGTTTCACGAGAGGAGAAGGGCAGCAGCCGCGTTGAAGACGGGGCAGTTCAAAGGAGGAGGTGGGAAGGAGAGGTAAGGAAGCAGAGTGTGGTAGGAGAAAAGGCGATGCGCAGTCTGGCGCGCGACGCCATGCGCCCAAAATTCCTTCTGTCCACAAAACCACCTCCCTCCACATCGTCCCTCCAGTTCTTGAATTGACTCCCCCTCCACCCCTAACGTTTCGTCGCTCCTCTTTCCCAAAACCCACTCCAGACCTTAGGTCCCTATACCCGTCCCGAGACCCATCACGATCGCCGCCTCGCTTCCTCCCGCGGGCAATGCTGTTGTTGGCTGGTCCCCAACGCAACCGTATCTAAGGTTTAGAGAGGCAGAGGCTCCACAGAGATGCGTCCTGAGTCGCATAAGAGGCGACAGGCGAACGCACGGAAAATGCGCAGTGGAGAGCACACACACCTGATAATAAAAGAAGAACGAGAGCGAACGTAAAGAAGCGACTCAATGCGTGCGGCGCGATTCGATAAAGACGAAATGGGAATCATATAAGATGAATGTCACCGCAATAATGATTGTGAGGTGCTGAGTCGTAAGAGAGTCAGCGAGGAGATCCATATATTCTTATGATCGCCTTTAAACGCGAAGCGAAGAAAACTCGGCCTCCGAAAACTACTACAGCAGCCATCACCCAAAAGAGAGAATATATTACGGTCGAAGACGTTAGAAAGGTCCGTTACGATTACGAGCTACCGCAAAGAGCAATACTCTGAAATGTTTTCATCCGAAGGCAGTTTCTTGTGGTTCAAGTCACTGACTCTCTCCATCAACATGAGCAAAGTGGTACACTAATTATGCAATAACAATGAAATGTCGAATGAAAAGAAAAATACGTTAAAAGCCAGTGCACCGATGTCGCGTTGAGGCGCTTAATGGCGATGCTTAATGGCGACGCGACAACAGAGGGGTTCTTAATAGGAAGTGGAGCGGAAATTGGCGCACTGGCCTACCCGATGCGGGCAGTGATGGCGTGCGCATCGTCCTACGAGAGGCCAAAGCAATAGACAGCATGGCTCGCATTCGCTGAGACCTTTAACATGCCTTGATCACAGAAGAATTTCTCTTCAAACTATTACTCGAAGCGGAAATGAGTTGAAGCTGAAGTGGCAATTCAGTATCTGCATTGAACATTAACGATGAAAGGACATGAACCCGATTCCAGGATTATGTCCTTAGAGGGATGCGATATACAATTATCTGAGCAAATCTTTGAAGTTTACTAGGTCTGTGGTAACATATGAATCGAAATGCTTTTCATTTCTGTTGATTAAAAAACAGTTCTCTTGTAGTTGTAAACAAAAAACTTACTACGAGGTAACTTTCAAACCAACCTAGTGTTAGAATTTGGAATTAAAATACTCCTTACCGAATTTCCTACCCCTTCGTTAATACACATTCTAACCAGTAGCAATAAGGATTATTTTGTTTGATGTCAACTAGGAATTGTGAATTAGAATTGAATTGTTATATTCAATTCTAATGTTCTTCTTCTCCTTTATCGGTGACCAGTCAAAATACAAAATCGAATAATCCCCTCAGGAATAACAGTTTAATTACTTCAAACCCCATTATATGTAATTAAATACTTATATCTATCAAGTTCAAAAAATATCACACAGAAAAAATATCTGCGGCAAATTACAAATGTTTCAGGGAAAAAAATAGCGTATGTCTCTTTGCTTATATTTTTCATCACTTCGCATTTCCAGTCAATCACGTTCAGTCACGTCAGTCAAGATTCGTAGTATTCATATTTTCATTGTTGATTTGTAAAATAAAAAACAAACAATCAAATTACATAAATCCTACTTCTAGTTGGGAACACGAAACGTTTTTATTCATGAATAGAGTAAAATCGTTCACTTCTGAATTAACGCAAATTATTCTATATTAATATAATGATCTATCACATTTTCGTATCATTTATTGAGGTTATTTAACGCCAGAGTATTTTCGATGACTCTCAATTATTTTTATGGAAGTTGTATCTATATGTTGCATTCATAAATTATATGGCACAAGTTTTTTAAAACTTCTCAACTTACATATAGTGCAAGATGGTGGTGCGGATGTATTCTAAAATGTTTTACGCGTAAAATTATGCAATGATAATTCCTGACAGATAATTCAGTCTTCGTAATATCAAGTAGTATTAGAACACCCATTCAATGGAATTTCAGAACAATGCGAACTTCCTTGTTGTGTAACTTTTATTTGTATATTTTGAAGGAAATTTAATTTATTACTTGAGCTTTGAAAAGCGCACATATTGACACAACAACCGATTTATGAGAGGGGAAAAATAATTACATCGATAAAAATTCAGAACACATGTGTTATTACTGAAATATAAAAATATATTGTACGTGATACACATTATAAAACTATGAATAGTACTTGAAAGTCCATAATAAAGTATGTTTTATTGCTTCAACATCTACTTATTACAGTCCGCTACAAACAATGTTCATAACTGTGATCCGAATAATCATTAAATTTTCTTTTTCAAACTTAAAGTAAAATTTTATACTTCTTGAGCTACCTTTACATAAAACTATTAGTTCTAGTGATATAATTATGCTTATATCCGACGAGAAATAATTTGTCTTCATAATCTCATTTCCTATAATATCCTCTGTTCAAAAATAAATATCTTCTAAAATTACCTTCCCGTAAAACTCAATATGTAAAATCATTGTCGATGTTCATCTCCATTTTCTTCCTTATGTATGGGGGTTATGCAATTCTTGTAATATTAAGTTTAGAATATTTCTGTTTATTTCATTTGAAATAGAAGTCATTTCATTAGAACATTTTCCTAAAGAAAATTCGGTCAGCTTCGTGCCAATATTTACGGAGAAAATGGTTCAGAAATAGTAGCTAAATTTGAATAGTCAGCTAAATTTGCAAATATCCGTGAAACAGTTACAACTGCTGTCAAGACAAATGGTGACTTTCAAATGTTTTAAAAATATCGTGCCCAAAGAAACTACATTTCACTTTATTTTATCTTATTTATCACCCGGTTCCTAAATAATTGGTCAATAACCGGGTATTGGTCTCCATATAGTTGTCCTTCCCTTTCATTCTCTTTTTTGTCTCAGTGGTGTCAGTCTTTTTGCGCCACTTTGTCTCATCGTCCGTCCTTGCCACAAAGGGGGTCGGAGGGGTCTACTGTTCCAGTGATCAGTGTTCTTTACTGCATCTCTGTCATTAACGAAGTCAATTCCATAGAAACTGCAATATTGTGACAAACTGTATCCTGATGAAAGCGGAGGAGGTCAGGAATAACTCTGGTCCTTCTGACGTAAGGAGTGCTATCATATATATCACCACTTTCTGCTACTACACTCCATACACAAATTCTGACTGTACTACCGTTATGTGAGGTTGCAAATTTATTGTTTAGAATGAATACATTTTAAATTTGAAACCTCCGTGTTCTTTAAAGTTTCTTCCCTTTAATTTCGCTGGTTTGCAAATAGAGGTATACAAATATGGTATACATCCTTTTGAGTCGAATCCTTCGATTATGCTCTTCGACGGTATCCCTGAAACTTACTCCATTGTTAAGATCCATTGCACATTCTTATTTCTAGCTTTTACTCTGCACAATAAGGTCCATCTTGATCTCCAGAACGGACCCATTCCATTCCCAACGAGAAAACTGCATTTCAATGGCATACCGTTGACGTAAAACTTTTTAGTTCATCACTTTGTCCTTTCTTTCGCTATAGCTGCACTAATATTCCTGTTCTCGTTTCTCTGTCCCCATCCCTCTGCACACATGTCCTTACCTCTGTTGGTAGTGCAACTTTCCATTCATCCTCTCGCCCTTCCCACTATAGTCCCAACCTGAGATGTATCCTGGAGCTGCAGGCACCCATCAGCAATCCTTCGACACCCCGCCACCTCTCCGAATAAAATGTATAAAACCTGTCGTTCACACAAAGAAAAAGTTGTCGAGATGTTTGTACAGCAACCGAAGCGCTCTCTTTTTTACGTTCAATCTACGAAGTATACGGGCTGTTCCATACCTGAAGCTGTAAATATTTTATACCGGTTTCGCTCTGCCGCGTATCGCCTCTCCGTTTCAAAAGGCAGCTCCTGGCCGCCGCCTTGCGTCGACTACAATATACAAAAATTGCCAGCACGCCAAAAAAGAAAAAGTCAGCATACGTTTCCCAAAACTCCAGCTTTTTTATTTTTTTTTAATTCTGGGGAGGGGAATGAGAGAGGTGCCTTTGTGAGGTCCACACGTCGAACAACTTCCCGCCCTCTCCGCGCTACAACTCGAAGGAAAGGTGAAGAGAGGGGAAGTGGATATGTGCCGCGCCGAGCGAAGCGCACGACACGGAATAGGACGGAGCCGGATCTAGGGATCAAAAGTCAGCGAAAGGTGCAGAGAGAGGGACGGAATGCAAAATAATCTAGTATGGAAAATGTGGAACAGGTAATGAAATGTAGGAAAAATATCCAAAAGAAATTGTAGGGAGAATGCAGACTAGACAATTGAATAATGAAAAACACAAATAATTTAGAAGCGGTCGTTGAGAATAAACTTCCAACTGAACGAAGAAAAACACGTAAAACCGTTCTTGTAATGAAAAGGTATTTGTGGAATTAAGTGGAGTGAAGGGATTAAAATTGGCTAAAGTAAACGAAACACGAGATATTTTCTACGCTATTTCATTTATGTGTACCTTTATTTACCACACAGAAAAAGGTCAAGCATCTTGAAGCAGTCTCCAATGGAGTGTTTTTGTTTGGAATGGAGGGAGGGAACATCAGAAAAGATATTTCCTGCACAATATGTGACCCGTTTGTTGGAAAGCCACTCCAACATCTTAAAATCTTAAAGAAAAAAATATATAAGTGAGGGTGAATGAAGGATCAGCGTTTAGAAAAGTGGAGTATATGGATGATGAATCCGCGGATGACTCGGAGGAATAAAGTTGGTTCAGGTTACAACATGTTATTTTCAAAACGAGTGGTTTTTAATACTTATCAGTTAAAACTGTTCTTTAATTTTTACCTTATTACCACGTGACTCACGAATTTAAATTGTTGAACAGAAGAAATTTTTGTCGGAAAACTTTCAAGAGAAAGATGGTTATGGAAGGAATTATTTGGTTATAGTTTTGCATTTAACCATAAATCTAACAAAATGTCTCTGATAGTCAGAGGATTCGAAAGAAACGGTCATCTTCAAATATCACTCCGATCAACATTCAAAATGGATCCTTGATCCACATAACGTGTTTAAACGAATTATAACGAATCCTACATATCTCAGTTTTCTTAAACTTATCTTCCGTAGAAAATTTCATTTGCGTGAACTTGCTATGTTTTACCTGCCTCAAGGACGCAAGGGATTGAACTGTAAGCCTAAGTTGTGATGTACATGGTATGAAGTGAGTAACTGAGAAGTAAAAGACGAAGTGAGTTCTGAGGAAAAGGCTCTTTGTAAGTAATGTCCAATGCTTTGTAAGCACTGAAAATAATATAGTCATTTTTATTGCTGAATACTTCGTCTGAAGTTATAAGAAGTTACTTCATTTGTGTTTGCATTGGTTTAAACTTTTGTGTTTTTTGTAGTGATTAAAATGATATACCATTTCGGAAGATTCATAGTGATTGAAATTTTATGAATTTCACAATGCAACAAAAGAGGACATGTAAAATAGCGTAAAAGTTACTCCAAGAATCTTGTAGTGCGGGAAAAGCTATAAATAATGCATTTCGCATGATGGAACTTTCTTGCCCGTCTACATAAAAGAGGGTATCCTTGCTTTTTATGTATCATTGGCCCAAAATACGACTACAGAATAAAACCGTAAATTGTGTTTCTGTTACACCATTATTTCTTCTGTGTAGAATGTAACGAAGTGTTGTTTAATTTACAATGTATATGACTCGAATAATGCGGCGATGAGACAGTACAATTCTAGTATCAACCCACTGGAAAGAGAAAAAGTTACCGATGTTCATGAACTACTGAATATATTGTTCCTCATGAAGTATAAAAATTGTAACCAAAACTGTTGTTTTTCGTGAAATACCATTGTATTGAAATGGATCAACGTCCATAAATATAGTGAATTTTTGAAAGTTAAATAAATAATCAAAATAACACATAGGTTTTAAGATTCCCGGAGAAAAAAACTATTTGCTTACCTGAGTATGTACGGTAAGTAGTACGCAAATGCTTAATCAAGAGTTCGTGAATTTTGAAACACGTAGGTTTACCCTTTTTCAACAGGCGACATGCAACTATGGGTAGAGCGCTCAGTTTATGATTTGATTCCCGGTGAGGTCATGAGATTTTTACTCATGTCAAGTAACATTAACTTTTACACTCTATTTACTCAGAATCAGGCAATTTGAACAAGGTTTCTACTCATCGAAGTTGAATTGTGTAAAAGGATTTTCAAATTAAGATATTTTGCAAAAAGCAGTTTTAGTAAAATTTTATTCTTCCTTGGAATTCTTTTTTCCTTTTAATTATTTATCATTGTTATAGTATATCACTGTTATAGTATACTTTAATTTATTTTAGATCCCTTGAAATTAATATAATAAAACCTGGATTTTAATTTGAAACATTAAGAATAACTGACATACGTCCATCTCATTATTTCCTGAAGTGAAAGGATGAGCGTTTTAATAACTTGAACGATAACAAACATCAGGGGTCATCGGCTAGATGAAAAGTATGAGAGTTATTAAGATCATTTTCAAAACCATAATCTTGCTCAAGGTATGTCACGCGCTAATTTCGTAGCCGGGTCTATGTATTTGCTTATGTCAAAATAACACGAGATTTAAAAGCCCTGAAATCAGGAATAGCTTTCCTTAGGAATAGAATAAACATTCCTTAGCAAACACAGCCAATCGAAAACATTTACGCTAAATAAGTAATCATTATATAGACACAAACACCAGTTAAAACACACAAACCTTGGCAAAAAAATTACTGATAGATCACTTTATTTTTGTTTACTAACATTTATTTATAATGACCGAAAAATTCAAAGTTCAGAACACAATCAGTTTTAAACCTACAGATTCACCTGTTTTTAACACAACCCATTACACACATTTACTTCTCAAAATGCAGAATTTATGATATACAGGGTTCTTTTAGTTGTGCAACTAGTCACAACTAGATACTCCTTTCTCTTCATTCATCGTTGTTGCTCTTTCTTCTTCATTCAGACACGTGTGGCGAGCCTTGAGTTTCAACTTGGGTGGAACATCCCCTTCACTGAAGTGTTTCCATGGAACCCACTCCCTTTATTTCCGTCGTTTTGTCCCTAATATCCGGACCCTCGTCCCTTGTCTTGGAATCATTATGACTTTTTATGGCATTTTAAGGGGAACCAGTTGTGAGTACTATTACTTTGACGAGGAGATCCTTACTATCCCATCCTGGCCCGGGTTTTTCTCCGTTTTTCCTTGGGGTAAAGGCGGATTTCTTATACAGGTTCTCTAGGCTTTGTCTAGGAGCGTGTTTATTGTAACAATAAATCGTGAATTTAGTGTTTTTTCAACTCTTATGATTTTTAAACACTATACTCAGAATAATCTATAGTTCGATAATAACTTGTACATGTAAATTTACAAACATATTTGCGTTAAATTACAAACATATTGACATTATATATGTATTATAACTCGCAGCTAACTTTTTATCTTATCTAGGAACTTTTGCTGAAATTTTTGAATCCGCCTCTGCCTTAGGGCCCTTGATCGGAATTGATGGGATGGTCTCTTGCTTGCTTCCGGAGAGTAAATTAGTTTATTGTCCTTCACGTGGTCATACGCAGTTTGTACTGTTTTTTGACAATAAACTTATAAAAAATACTACAAAATAAAGTTCGTAAATTTTATATCTTAAAGTTAGCAAGTATCTTACGTTTTGAAGAACCGTGTACTTTTTTCTTAACTTACATTTTTCGTCATCAAAATACTTCATATGTGCCAAGATATCTAAAACAATCTAGATTTACATAATAAAATCATTGAAAAATGAGAAGAAAAACGATGAGCACATTTAATGTTCAGAAAGTAACTCGCTGTAGAACGCAGTGTGCTGGAGACAAGGCACGAGCCCTGGCCACAACAGTCGAGGGGATAATAGAATTTTAGTGATAAATATTTTGCCAATGTTCTACTTTACTAACCAAACTAAACAAGTCAATTACATGCTTTACTTGAAGTAAAAATTATATTTTATAAATACGTCATTTAGTTTGCACCATGATCACCCTTGAAAAACAATAAAATTCGATGCTCCTTGATATCTCCCATATTTTAAAAGCTTACACAAGATAGTAATTTTTCTATTTGATGTCACTAAATGAAACAGTGGACACAGAAATTCTGATATATGTGACCGAATCTTAAGGAATATCTCCCTATTTCTTTCTCAATTTAATTAAGGTATTAAAATCATTGTAATTGCAACTTGATCGGAATTGATGGGATGGTCCCTTGCTTGCATCTGGAGAGTAAATTAGTTTATTGTCCTCCACGTGGTCATACGCAGTTTGTACTGTTTTTTGACAATTATTTTATTATTAGGTTATGAATCTTAAGTTCTTTACACTGAATTACAGTCCAGATAAAAAACATTTCATCAATTTTCTCATTTTTCCATTGGTTGAAGACTCAATTTTTGGAAACTGATCTCAATAAAATAAATAACGAGTTTAAACAATGTTACAGAGGAAACCTTGGAAAATTCGATATGATTATATTAAATTATGTTTTTTTCTTTTTATTCAAAAAACACTTCTTCCAGTCATGGATAGTTGAATAGGCCTTCCACTGCCATTCATAATAAACACAATTGTAACTTAATATACATACAACCATTTCAATGACTTTTGTATTCAAACACGTTGCAATGTCTACACAAAATATTTATAGTATTACTTGTAATAAACTCAGATAATTCCTTGTTTAATTTGTATCTTTCAGTGTGAATGAGATGTAACAGAATAGGCAGATTTAAAATAATCATAGTACACTCAATAATGATATGACAAATTACATGAAGAATTGATGCTTCTTGATATTGGGAGAACGATAAAATAAGAGTTTTATCAGCTAGATATCACAGTACATTAAATCTTAGATTTCTTATAGACTTGTGACGGTTGGAGGAGTCGTGGCACTCTGCAGAAACTAGTGGAACGTCCTGTTTCCTTGCCACGGCATGACAATGTTCCTCCGTCGCCCCGAAAGAGGGGAACGACAGTAACAGCGTCCTCATAGTCCCACTACGAGGTCCCCTATCATCTATGCGTTCGTCTTGAGACATCTTTCAAATTCCCCTACTCCATTGTGTCCCAATAGTCATCTCAGCTTGCCAGCAACACCATCATTTCCATAGCCGCTACCACGACCAACAACTCCAACAACGTCAGCCCCACCTCAGCCTTCCTCGTCTCTGACATTGCTGCCAACATTGCTATCTTCCCCTTTGCAACCCCGTCATCGCTGCAGCCAACCATCCAGGCAAGCCGCCTTCGCCGCAGAGTCGTCGGAGAGACCAACGTGCCTCCAGAGACAGTCGACGCTGCGAAGGCGGGCCTCCCGGGACAGAGTCTAGATGTGGTTACTACGGAACGTGAGGTAACTTCTCGTACTTTACGACAAGAAAGTAGGACCCACCACATCTGAATTCCCTCTTCATGTCGCACACTTCTTCAATTCTACTGCACTTTTAAAATGTTTTAAGACACCTACTTGCTTCATTTTCCCAACTTTGCACTGACTTTTAATATTTATATGAGTTCTTTGAACCAAAATTGACGTTGAAAAAATTTTGTCGTCATAACGAAGATATTAGACTCGAAACAAATGAGTTTAAGAGGTACAAATAGATAAGGTCGGCAGAATAAGAATAGACTGACGCAGAATATCGATGACTAGAGTTCGGATCTATATGTATTTAAACCCACGAAAATATGCGCATAAAATCCCAGAGACGTACACTTATCACCGATGTAAGACTAAAATTTGCTCTTAATATCCTTTAGTATATATTGATCTTCAAATAAGAAGCAATGTTATTTTAAAAGCTTTATGAAACAAGCGAGTGTTCCATCAACCTCATGTCTAACTTCTCTGGGCGTTTCACCTCTTAGATCCAGTCAATTCTTGCTTTGATCCTCGAATACCTGAAGGTAATACACAGCTTTGGTAACTTCTAAGCAGGGAGTCTCAACTTCATTAAACCTGTAAGACCATCGAAGCGGCGGATCACGTTTGAGTCAATTATGTTTCCTACGCATTCGCAATGACTAAATTTTCTGATTCTAAAGATGTTTACTTGGTTTCACCTGACAGAAGAAACAAAAATTGGTAGAAGAGAGATGATGATAACCATACGAGAAACATACGAAACAATGTTTCACGTTGTGAAATGCTAATAGTATTTATGAGAAATGGTAGTCTTTACCCAGGGGGATCAAGTTAATAAACAAGGTGACAGGTCTGTGAAGACTACCAACCAGTACCCACTTGATGAAAAAATCAGTAAATTCATGAGATAAAGAGAGGAAATTTGACTGAATAAGCGTATTATACACATATCTTTATGAAAATTTCCCCCAAAGATGATAATATATGTTCGAAAGTCAAAAGTATGGGTTTATACGCAATTATACGGTAATTTTAATTGAAGTTTTGCGCCTTTAGTTCATTGTTGTCCACGAAGCGCGCAGGAACTATGTCATGATGTTTATGGCCAACATGATGCACCTCGATAGTCAATCTAAACAACACGTGACCTAAGCGATCCATTGCGTTTGTGCATCTGTGAAGTAGAGTGGAGTACGTGGTAGAGAATTTGATAACAGTCGAGATTTATGAAAAGTCAGAGAAAAAGTTCGTTAATTTTGGACAGTAAGTGGTCATCAACGGATAAAACGTCTCTCACAAATGGCCATCAATAGATAGACGTAGCATCTGGTGTATGTTGAAGTGAAGTAATACTATCTATTTATTTATTAATACAGATCAATTTATCATTTCTGACTGCAAACCGTTTCAAATATCTTCCAACATTTCCATGACGAGTCATTAAATCAACAACACACCTTGACAGTGTGAACAAAATTATAGAAAAATCAACACTGGAAATAAATTCGGACGTTTTTGTCTCTTTCCCGACTTGATTAGCTGAAGGTCAGCAGTTATCAATAGATCAAGCGGAGCTTGTCATGTACGTTTAAACGTGAGCAGTTACCAATACACGGCCGCAGCATCTTGTGCTGTCGGACGTCACCAATGGGTTTCGCCCCAGTGATCTGCAGTCATTTAATCGATCAACTACATGATCAAGGCCGAAGGGAAGGTGAGCATTCAAATCCGCAGCAACTATACGCATCGCTCAGGATTGAGTCATCAACAGAGGTGGACCAATCCAACTTGAAATTTAATTTCGTTAACCGGCATTACGTTACACAAAATGTTAACTTAATTTATTGTTACAGCGTTAGTGTGTTGTTGAAAATTTAACGGATATCAAAGTTAATCGATTCAAGTTAATTGAATATTTTTAATCTACAATCAGTCAAGAATTCTACAGTTAGTTAAATACGCATTAGTTCGTTGTAACAGATATATTGTAGGTGAGTTTGACTGTGTAGAGAAGGTAACTAGAAACACAAAGTACATTTATTGTACTTCAAGTGGCGAGAGAATATATTCCTCATGCTAGATCACCTTGCGTAAGGTGCATTTTTTCCCGAAAAAGATATTTTCCGGAATTGTAGGCTCTTCAGAATTGTAGGTTCTACTCAAGCGTAGATGTTACTCAATATGAAGAAACAGTGCGAGAATTGGTGTAAAAACCAACGACCTGAGTATATCTGTGTTTCATTGTTTTATCAAGAGGCACAACGAGTAGAGATTGATAACACATACCATGTTAATACAGACTAAGCAGTTTGCCACTGTAACAGCTCTAAACTTGATTTGAATTTAATTTATTCATTCAGTGTCTTAGTAATGACCACTGTGGCACCACGTGGCTTAAAAACCGAGGACTAAATAAAAAGAGTAATTTATTTTACCTCATTGATCCAGAGCTATTGGACCGAATTAAAGGACAATACCAAAACTATGCTAATGTACTAATCACAATTTGAATTTTAAGTCAACTACTACCTTTAAATAAGAATCCACCAAGTTAGAGTACTAGGAATCATTAAAATATGAGATCTGTTAATAAGTTTGATATTGTGGAGATAGACCCGTAATGTTGAATAAGAGTGTGAGAGCCAATCTTCATAGAGTAATATTTTGAAGATAAGATAACGCAAGAAATTCTGATTAAATTGTGTAGAAAAAGAAAATTTGAAAATTTCGCATGTAGCCGCCAATTTCCAAATGGCAGGGAAAAGAAGAAGAAAACGAAAGATTTTCGTGAAGAGAAATTATCTTTAGAACATACTGAGAGTTTAAGAGAGTGAGACGAAGAAGTTGGCACACAATATTTGAATCCCTGAAATACATGAGTTGTAATTTACAAGAAAGGCATAATATCCTGGGGATCAGTTTTCGAAAAATTGTGATAAGATAATGGATTTGTAAATGAAGCGTTGCATTGAAAATGGAATATCAAGGGATATGATACTAACGTAACCTTATATTTCTAATTAATCCATTCCTTTATTTCTCTAGCAAAAATTTCAACCGTAATCAGAAACTCCATTCTAATAGTTCTTGAAATTACATCTTGTTTTTGTCGTAAGAAACCTTGTTTAGAAATTATATCGATAATTACTGGCAACGTAACTTCAAAGGTCTTTGAGATACTGAAAGAAGTTTCGTAATTAGTTTGGAAGTTCAGAGCATCACCCTTTTCGTGACTTAGATGAACTTTTGCGTTGGATAAAAATAATAAATTCGACGTTATCTCGCAAAACTCGTTTTCGAAATCCATTGGATAATGATTTGGAAATACAATAAAATTGTCTTAACCAACAATAATGAAAATCAATCACCTTGAACATTATTTTATAGAAAAAATGAATCATTGTTAAATTGTTATACATCAAAAATATATTTCATGTTAATGTTTTTTGTTCAAGTAACTTAAAATTTGTCAAGATGTTGCGAAGTATAAATTAATGATTCTCTGTGAAGTTAAGACTAGTATATCACTCATGAGTCCTTTAATTTAAATAAGGAAAAGTAGAAGTGAGAGAACCTTTACCAACCATCAGGATGGCCTTGAAAATTATGAAAGACTTTAACTCCTTACTCATAAAGCCACTCCAGCTACGTAGGTCCCACATACCCAAGCTTCAAGCACATGAAAAAGATACACTGTTTCCTACAGCTACATCACTTGGCCTTGTCAATTTCATGGCATCGTAATTCTTTCGTTATCGAAATCAATGACACTATAGTGTTTGATTTCCCTTCTTATTTATCCAAGCACGTCAAATTCGTAGTGGCTTTGTGACATCTTGAAACACACATAATTATTCGTGTACATTTATCATATAATTTTGTTTTATCGGGTTGCTCATCTTTTTGATTACGTACGGGTTTTGCTACAGTTTTTGCCTTCAAAGGACAAAACGATCTTACATGGAATGGAAACATTCCACCTCCAACAAAAAAAACGTTCAAGACAGTTCCATGAGCCCGTAAGGTTATGCAAACAATACTAGTTAGCTTCTTCACCCCGCAATTCAATATTCGATCAAATTTCCGGTTGCAGTTTTTTAGTTAAAGATACACAAAGAAAAAGATTTTATATGAAAGAAAATTTAAAAAATATGAAAAAGTGGACACTGTTTTATATTTCCTACATTCAATACCACATTCATATATATGTACATATTATTAATTAAGTTATTGCAATAAAATGTGGTGATTAGTTATGCCTTTTTTAGAAAACGAGAAAATTCTTGTGTTTAGTTTTCTCATTATTTTTAGTATAAGGTTAAGATTTGAGATTTCTATTATTCCTTTAATTATTTCATACAATTTCATTTAATACGATAAAATCCTGAAAATAGGTTGATCACTGCAACAATTACCTGTAAACATCAAAATACGTTGTACTTAAATATTGTTTTATCCATAAATGGTTAGTAAAATATTCGTGTGAAGCCGGAAGATAAAAAAATACAGTGGTAAAGAAGCCGCATATCTCGCTTTATTCTCCACCAACGCATGAAGGCGGTAAAGCGACCCCAGGTATCGAACCCGGACGGAAGCCAGCGCCTGCGGCGGCAGAGGGAGCCGTGGTGGGAACGAACATCGCGGCGACACCGGGGCGAAAAATACGCGAGATCGGGACAGGGTGTGGAGAGGGGCATGGGTGGGAGTGGCAGGACGTAACGGTGAGGCGTATGGTGTGGGAGTGCGCCCGAGATAGCGTATTCTTTCGTCCTGGGGCCAAAGCTATCTCAGAGATGTGTACACGAACGGTTGAAATGGATGGCGGGGGTGGGGTGGGGATGGGGTGGGGGTGGTGCGGGGCCGCGCGGAGATCCGAGAGGGAAAGCGAAAGTGGGTCGACATCTGAAAGGCGGAGCGCCGTCGGCCACCGCCGCTGGAAGAAGTGTCGTAGCGAAGGTGGTTGGGGTGGTGAGAAGGGAAGCAGCGGTGGCGGCACTCGGCGCGCGAAACGTCTCGCATGCGCGAGGTGTGCGTTACGGAAATGACAAGATGCCCTCTTCCCGCGAAGAACAAACAAATTGAAGGCGAATAAACGCAGGGATGTGCGGTGCTACCCAGAAGATCTGAATATTCCTTCGAATCTAATACATCCTACGTTAACAAATTAGAACCCCGAATTCAGTAGGTATGAGACTAGTGAAGTGAAGCAATCAAGGATAAGAAGACATGTAAAAATCTGTAGTATTAAAATTAAATGGATAGTTTTTACGAAAGTCCTGATCACTTTTTGAATCATTATACACGTTCCTGGAACATGAATACACACACATTCCTGGAATTTTCTCCGCACATTTTTCTATTTTAAGTGATCCGGTGGATCTGACTCTTCAATAAGAAGGATGTCCGGATGGATGGTTTGAATGACTGGCCTCTCCTTGATCCAGTTACAATCGTGACCACATAATCTATGATTATTGACTCGGTTAATTTCAACAGTTCAAGAGACAATCCACGTATTTTAAGAACATAGAAACATGTACGTGAATTTCATGGATTCAATACAAGAAACTTTCTAAAATGTCATTTGAACATATGACGAACGTATTAAAAATTATTACAAATAATGTACAAGATATGTTGGCAACAATGAAACATGTAAGTCATAGTTTCCATTCTCACCAAGTAATATTTTGTTTTCTGCCATCTGAGATCATTAACTATTTATAATTACCTTACTCATAAGTGCAGAATTATATTTTAAGATTTGAAATAAAAAGAACTAATCTTTGTTCTGTTATTCCGGAAGGAATTATGCAAAGTTACCCACTAATGTGTGTGACGTCCTTGTATAATATCGACAGTTTTCTCCTCCACTTAGTGAAACATAGTATTGAAATATAAAAACATACTCCAGTTGTATCAAGAGAGAAGGATTTTAATGCACTAAATGCGACAAAGCAGGAAAATGTAATTTGCAGTGAGCACGCAAATCACATTTGATAATTAAATTACCAATGCTTCATTTTAATTTACTCAGAGATTTGAAAATTGAATGTTCCGGGAAGTCTGGTCAAATATTTGCCCAATCCTAATTTTTTTAGGTCGAAATTCCATTGTTCAGTATATTATGAGTATCCAAACACACTGGTATTTAAAAATATAAACAATTGATACACTAAAAGTCGTTTCCAACGCCAAAGCATTTTGTGAAAAAATACCAAGGAGTTTTTTAAATCAATAATTCGGTGTTCACAACGACTTTTAGTCTAAATGAATACACCAAACCAAAAAATAGCTCTACAAAAACATTGCATATAATTAGAGAAACTCATGTGTTTTGAATTGATGTACTACTATCCTTAACTGAAAACAAAGAATCTGAGTAATGATTTGCCACCTCGTATTTACTGAAGCAACCAGTCCCCACATTTCAAGACGTCAAAATTGCTTGTCGCTGACAGTGCCGCGTCCTCTGTACATAGCCGAGCGCTGCGTCGGGCAAGTGCTGATTGTAATCTTGTATTGTACGGGCTTGCTGATTAAATGGGTGCGCGGCGCCAACCGGCTGTTCCGCTAATTGCCCGTATCCCAGCTCGAAGCTGCGGCGACCAAATGAAACAGGAAAATTTCCAATTTCTAGTCGGCGACGACAGCGCAGCCACCATGTCCTTCCCCGCCCGCTCTACTCCGCACGACACTCGTCACGGCCGTGGATGAGAAAGGGAGGGATAGAGAGGGAAAGGACGACTCAGAGGGTAGGGGTTGGGAGACTGAATTATCGCGCGGAAGAATGATTAAGAGAACGAGAAACATGGTGGGAAGGTATTTTTTTAAAAATCTTAATGCAAAGGTTGTCACTTTGAGCAATTCTTTGCCAATACAGATGAATCTGATCTGTGAAATTCATCAGTAAAGACCAAATTTTGATCACTGCTTAAGAAAAATATACATTTTAGCGCGATGTTCACTAGTAAGAGTGAGAGGACTCATTAAGTCCCGGGACTAATGACATACTTTTTGCGAGAAGAATTTTAAAATGGTCTGGCAAGTATTCAATTTCTACAGAAAAACTACGGAAACACAAATTTCACGAAACAAATTAAATTTATTTTGTAGACTAGACATGGAAAACTTAATTCAAATTATCTCCACAGATTGGTAGGTGGTAACGAATTGTGTATGAAATGTTGTAAATTTTATTTTTACGATAGCGCTTTGAACGATTCAAATGTGATGTCATTTTAGGTTGCTTTTATAGATTTTTTAGATGTTCTCAATTAATTTGCTAGTTACCAACCCACAGCAGCTTTTCACGGGAGATTTTGTTATTATGTTGCTGTTTAATTCTTTAATTTGTGATCAGAAATAACATTTGTGAATAATTTCAAAAAATTGAATAAAATATTTTTGATACACCACACCGCAGTGTATAAATGTGATGTGAGTTCAGAAACATTCTGGTAAAATCAGAACTACTAATTGAAAAAAAAAATTAACTACAGGTTTTTTCTTCCATAAACGCAAAACACTAAGAAATTATATAATTTGATGGAGATTAAAATTTTAATATGTAAATTACTCTTTGTAATTTGAGCATTGTCACACATGCATTTCTAAGGTATTCTTCGATGATATGGGTTATATTCTATAGATATACATACGATGTGGATATTTTTGCAGAACTATTTGAGGTTCACAATATTCTCATACATTGTTTTCACGAATCTACAACAACATATTTACGTTGCGCATGCAAGCACATCTATCGAATTATCGATTGTGTTCGATATTATTGATATGATTGCTAAATTACACAAAATTTAAGCAAATTACACAGTTAAGTCTTACTCGAGTAACGATATCCATCAGTGAAAAACTTTAAAAAATCCGTTCACAAGTTCACGGAAAGAACTGAGAATATCGTGACTAGACAGAGACTGAGTCGGCAAGGGACTAAGTTTCATGTGTATTGGTGTTTATTACTTCAAATATATAAATGACAACAAAAACTTAATTGGAAATTAGCAATAATAACATATATTTGTTTGTTTTTGTGCTAAATTTTGTTCAAATTTAAGAAGAAACATTTTACAAAATACTTCATTTATCACATTTGACGTGAGAGCTCTCCTACATTCTCATGTATCATTAAAAAAGTCTCTTTCATCTTTGTTCCATCAATTAGTAGTTGATAATTAATAGTTTATTCTTGAATCCACGACAACTAAAAGCTTCATTTGAAACTAGTCTTAATCAGACGGAGAAAACGCGAAATAAAAAAAATAAAAAAATAATACTCTTGATTGCCAAAAAAGCAGTTACAAACTGCATTTGACCACGTGGATGACAATAAACGAAAAAAATGTTTTACTCAAATTGTGGGCTATAACAATAAGCTGACACAATTGAGGAATTACAATTACTGTTAAATAGATTTTTCACACCACAATGTTGTGAAGGTAAGGTTAATGCAAGTTTATCCGTTATCCTTGCACGCTCAGGTTTTCTCATAATAAAATTTACGAGCAAGATAAAAAATATGCGAATAGATTTTGAAAGAAAATAAAACGTTTTGCGTATGACTGGTGGGAGTTACGTTGTCTTTGGCAGACGTAGCGCGAAGGATAAATGGAGAGGGGGAAATGAGCAGAATAAGATGTGGAGCTTGAGTCATGATAGATATTGAGAAGATAAAACGGAGAGAGATGATATTGTTCTAGTGCGACTCACGTTTCTGGAAGAAGATGAGGGCACGAGCTTTGTTAGCATCCAGTATAATGGGTGAATTTTCCAAGGAAATAATAGTATTTGAGATGAGAAGGTGTGACTGGAAGCTGGATCGTTCAAAGAGACGTAGTATCTTTAAATGATATTATATTCGTCAATGGGATAAACCAGATAAGATGCATAAAACTTTAGAAATATCCTCACATCGTTCAGAAACTAAAATCTGCGCCACATTTTATTAAAAATTATTATCTCGATAATTGAATTTGTGGTTAAATATATTTATTTTTTCAAGAAATGTTTTTGTAAAATATTTAGAAAGTGTGATAGTTTCGCGGAAAGAAATCAGAAGGAAACTTAAAGAATGATATTAATTTGAAACTCGATTTTAAGGATATTTTTACACTATGATATCATAAAGCTTTGATCTCGTTAAATTCATTTAGTTAACCACTTTCTCTTTCTCTTTCTTTGCACTTTATCTTTCTTTGCATCAGAAACTGTTTCAAATTTGTTATTTACCAATATTTTAAAGCTTTTTCAGCCAACCTAAATTGTTTTTCAACTGGCTCTAATTTATCTTTGTTATATACTCTCGTTTTCTTCCGTGTTCTTTTTAAGATTATTCGTCCACTCACAGGGGTTGACTGAGACCTTCAAGAGGGCGGTAGTAGTGGTGTGTGAAGTATCCTTAGTAACACTCTCTCCACAAAAAGTATGTGTCAACCTAGATATATTATGACTAGTTCACTGTCAATGTTCGCTAGGTAGGTCTGATGGCAGATTTAGAGTGGGAGGGGGCTTCTAGGTTCAAGCCTTTTCCACCCCCACCCCCACAAAAAAAAGAAGTACAATATAAAATTCTCTTCCGTTTCATAAATAAAAAATGGTTTTTGGTACGCAAGTCTTTCATTCGTTCTGTGTAGTAAAAATATATTCTTGCAAAATTGTAAATAGTATGTTACTGGATAATTAAATGGCAGATAAAAATCAAGGAGTAAGAGTCAGTGCAAATTGGCTTCACCAACAAGAATTGAATGTATATCTGTAGTTATGACTGAACAAACTGTCAGAGATAAGAAATTGTTACTTATTTATTTATTTGTTTATTTCATGTCTTATGACGAGGTTCGTGCCATTTGTCCCGCTCTTCCCCCTAATCATGATTTGGGAAAGGGAGCTTCAAAGGAGATATATTGGGTTGCCAAAGGTATGGGTACCGAACCGACATTTGTCTGGAATACATGAGTGAAATCCCAGCGGAAAACCTCATCTAGTTCAACCGAGCAAGGTTTGAACCCACGCTCTACCACTCAGCGGTATCGAGGTAGCGAAGACGGTCACCGCTATCTGCCATTCTTAAGATCATTCACTGATAAATTCAGTTCCAAATAGTCAACTCAATTTCAATATAATTTTGAATTCTTTATTTCTAAGATTTTATAATATTTTGTTTATTGTTCATTTAATTAACTGTCATATACCATTAAATTTCAACTTTATTTTCATTTCATATTCTGAGTGTAACGAAAGGGAGTCCCCGAGGCAGCTGTAGTCTCACAGTTCTCTTTGCACTGCACCTGCAGACACAGATTACAGAATAGCAGACGCAGCATTTTGTCCTTCTGTACATCGTATGACTCTCATGGTGGACCAACCTTCCCACCACCGAACAGGAAGTTGTACCATCTTACTTAGTGGACCGCAGAAGCAATCTTATAAAAGACGAGCACTCGCTGACCTCGCACCTCCTTCAAGAACTTGCATCACTAGATCCAGATCGTTACTGCGCTAGTCCGGATTCGCTGTAGACGCTAAACCTGTTAGAACACCTTGTTCGGTGATGAAATCAGCCATACATTATTAAATGCTCGAATCCCAAGTTTCAGGTATTATGTGAATTCAGCGGCGAGCCTTCAGCTCGTTCTCTGTTATCTTCGATGAATTTATCATCGACTCCTGGAACCTTATCATGAGTCCTTTTGATATAATTAATTGTTAAGTTATTTGTCCGCGAGTAATTACACCTTGAGACACATCTAATCAGGATCCTTGGTCCTAGTAACTCTGCCTCAAATAAAATGAGTTAATGAGTTATTCTCCCTTTCGCAAGTTGATCTTCCCTCGATCGGCTACAAAATTATACCGGATAAAAATTCAAAAAAGAAAAAGAAAAAAGGAATGAACTAAAATGCCAAATTAGGATGAAAAGAAATGAACTGGACATCAGATATAGAAAAATCTATTAGTTTTCAAGTTTAAATTAACCTATTTCTGTTTATACTATTAATAGGTTTACAAATACATCTATAAACCCGAATATAATTCCCATAAATAAATTATAAACCCGATAAATCGATTCAACTGTCTTATCGACTCCTTCAACCTTGTAACTACGACAAAAGACCCCACTCGCATCTGCAGTTCATCTCAAACATTGCTAGATCAGATTATTGTCAACAATGAAATCTCCTGTTTCTCTGAAGTGTTTAGCGCCGCATACAGCGACCACCTAGCTCTAGTATTGACAATTAAAATTTAACTAACACCACTTAAAACCCTATACAAGTATTCTAGAGAGTTTAACGATACAAAATTACCCATACTTACAAAGTATTTGCGTAAGGAAAAGTGGAAAGATGTTTACAACTGCCAAAACACCGACCACAACTTCAATGTATTTATCTCAATATTCCTAAAACATTACAACTCTAGCTTTCCCATAAAACGCAAGTTAATTAACACAAAGAAATTCAATAGATGGATCACCCAAGGGATAAGACTTTCTTCAAAAAACAAACGCCGTTTATATTATCTTTCGAAACTCTATAACCAACCAAATTCCATGATCATTTTCATAAATTTAAGACTATTCTTCAAAAAGGAGTCAATTCACCTAAAGTTATGGAAAACGACAGGCAGGTACTAAAATGGAACAACCGGACGAAAGCCATGTGGAATATTGTTAAAAATTACACGTCAACTTCTGAAAATCGCGAAGAAAATATTTCTCTGCTACACGATGGGAAAATCGTATCAAATCTATAGGACACCGCAAATTAGTTTAATTCTTATATCTCAGAAGTATGTAAAATAACGAACTCAATATCTTCAAATCAATGTCCTCCAATTATATTCACCCACGTACCCAATTCTATGTTCACTTCCGAAACTAACGCCAGTGAAGTCATGAAAATCACCAGCTCATTAACAAACATATTTTCAGCAGGCATAGATGATATACCCGAGTTTATTGTTAAAGTTTCGTCACACGTTATATTAAATCCACTCATGAATATTTTTAATAGTTCTTTATCGGAAGGAGTATTCCCTAACATATTTAAGAGAGCTAAAGTGATACTTTTACACAAGAAAGGAAACAAACAAAGTTAGAAATAATCGACCAATATCTCTACTACCCACTTTCTCAAAAATCTTAGAAAAATTGTTCTACAAGCGTCTTCTGGATTTTTTATCAAAAAATAACATTCTCTCTGACGATCAATATGGATTTCGGAAATCTTTCTCCACCACCAGCGCCATATTTTCTTTCTTAAAAGATGTTACCACATTTCTTGACCGTGGAGAAAATCCTCAGGTTCTTTTCTGGATTTATCCTAAGCATTCGATGTTATCGATCACGGAATTCTCCTTTCAAAATTGCATTCTTTAGGCATTCGTGGACTTGCACATCAATGGCTATCGTTCTATTTAAAAGGTGGATATCAATAGGTGGAAATAGCATAAACTAAAAATAAAGTACTTCAGTATTGTCTTTTAGAAACATTCGCGATAATTCTGTTCACTTATACATCCGCGCTTCAAAATAATTCTCTCATGAGAGGTCTAGACTATGTTTATTAATCTGCATTCTCCTTTTTATCAAATGTTTATGAAACAATCTAAAACTTTCACATTTTCACGATAAATGTGTTCAAAATTACCGATGCACAAGTCATATATTGTAAGGATGGAAAGTCACTCGAGCTAGTTAGCACCGTTGGGAAAATAACTTTTCATGCCCTCCAAAAGCAAGAATTGAAGACTATACTTCGTGGATATTTCTTTCTCCTGCCTCAGTGTACAAAATTATACCACATTTTCTGTTAACGAAAAAGCTCTTTGAAAATAGATTTCCAACATGAACATATTATCTACCCCACGAAAAGAAAACCTGTCAACAACAAGAGACTAGATTAAACATAAGAAAAGTAATGAGATAAACATACATTTTCCTCTTCGACAGTTCTAATATGCTTGTATTTTACCATAGTAAAGAGAACGGTAACATTAGGGGAGCGAGCCAGATTATGTTAATCTCGAATCTTCTCTCTCTTCGAGCTCTGTTATAAGAGAATTGTCCCTAAATAATGAAATTAACAAACCGCAAGTTACGATGCAGATGAAAACAAAGTTTCCTGTAACCGTAACATTCATGACATTGTTCAATTATCACTCGAGGGAAGCTCAGAATTTTTATTTTATAACTATTGAGTTATAAAATTCATTAGTAACCAAAAGTTAAATTCATTAGTAATCAATTAATTATTGTAGTGTTAAAAATGTGATCCTGCGCATCGAATATTAGAAAATGCGGTAACGAAATTGGGGTCGGGGGTGTAGTATGAATAATGAATGAGTGAAAAAGCGTGTTTTTCCGATGATAAGTTATTTGAACGGATGGTAATTTACTCAACATTTTGCAAATTTGTCGCATGGTGAACACTGATATGTGTAAGCAGGTAATTACCAAGGGTCAGTCAGTCTCGGGTAATATGCATTATTTTTATGGCATAAAATAACGGTTTCGGAAGTATGTACAAATTTTAAGGAGAAGAAAAGCAACATCCAATTCACATTAATTTTCTGAGAATTGAACGTGCACACGAGATCCATCAAAGAAATTACCTGTAAATAAATCTCAAAGATATAGGGAGTAGAGGAAGGTCGTAAGGTATTGAACAGTGTTTGGTATCGGACGAATGCAGTGTAATGGTTTCCCATATATGGTAGTACACCTACGGTCATAGCAGGTAGGTCCGGATTCGAGTCTCGATTCGTTGCGATTTTCACCTGGGCGTTGATAAAGCAGCCTTACCTCCCCTCCTCTGAAGTTAAGATCAAAATTAAGTAGTCGAGCACATGCCATCTTGAATCTGTGCTACACAGGGCTAGCTTTTATAGTTTTTTTCTCATTTGAATGACAGAGCAAAGCGATGGTTTTGTGTGGTGGCAACCTATTAGAAAGAAGTTATGTTTCAGTATAATTGCCACCAGCACACTTATTAGAGCTATTGAGCCATACGTTATGTTGTTACGTCTATTTTTGTATCATTCAATAATAATCTTATAATCATCCAAACATTCTACGCCTTTCAGCAGTATTGGACATAATTTTTGTCAGTTATTTTCAAGTTTTGTGAGTGTTTCTGTTTCCGTTAGTTCCTTGAAAAAGTTCCATTCCAATTTTCTATTGTTACACTTGTAAAGGGTGAAAACTAAAAAGTAATATTATAAAACTAAGAATTAATTATATTTGTTCAGTACAATAACTGAATTCTTCTTTGTAAGAAAAGTTGTCGTCAAAAAAACAGTTTATAATTTGTCATTTATTTCTTAATTTAATTATTGCAAAAGATAGTGTACCTACAGCTTTACATCTGAAAAATAAATGTGTTTTATATTTTCAAAAGTCAAATCGTTTGTATTTCGTTGCATACCTTGTGTTCGTATTTCGTTTCCTCAGAAATGAAATATATAGTTTTATTTTAGAGGAGGGTGAGACAAAAATTGTCTTTAGCTACACTATCATCAAGTAATAGTTGCTGTTGATGTCAGCTTTTCTTTTACATCTGGGATACAAGAGAGATGTTCTCCATTTCCTGCTGATCGCAAAATGATCAATTTGGTTCTCAGTTCTCTTGCCAGGAGATAGCCATGAAACCTGGAGGATGGTTTTATGTGGGAGTAAGGTGCCTCCCATAACAAGTTCATTTGCAGCGCACCATCTAGTGAAGAGTTCACCATTTTCGCTCATTGCACCATATCCATATTTTCCCATAACTTTTCCCCAACAAAGGTTATCATTTCCGACTTGAGCATTGAGATCACCCACGACAACAACGATATCTTTTTTCTTGATCTTCCCAAAAGTGTGTTGCAACTCCGCGTAGAACCGTTCTTTGATTTCTATATCCGTCACCTCTGTGGGCGCATAACACTGTATCACACTGAAGTTCCTGATCTTTCCTCGGAAACGTGCTGTAATTATTCTTTCTGACACAGGTTCCCATTCAATCACAGAGATTGCCATTTTCTTGCTTAGAAGAATTCCCACGCCTTCTCTATGTTCATCTTCCTCATTTGACCTACCCGAATAGAGAAACACCGATCCACAAGGCATTCTCATTTCACCGAGATTCCATCGAATCTCACTCAAGCCTATCATAACAAGCTTATTCTTCTCATAATTACTGCCATCTGATGTATTTTCCCTGTCTGGTACATTGTTCTTGCGTTCCAAAATTCAATACTCGTTTCCCTTTTCGCGCCGAAGTTTGCCATAAATCGAGTTGTCCGGTTTCTGCTTCGTTCTGTTTCGTTAATAATGAAAATTTAAAGGGGATGCGTTATTAACCCTTCGCCCTCGAGTACCATAATGGGTCTGCCACCTATAGACCTAGCAGTTGGCTTGCTGCTTTCGTTGTTCACCACCAGGAATGGCATTTCCTCCATTTTCCACTTCCTAGCATGCAGACATGCTGCTATGGTTATCTCGCATTGCTAATAAATATTTACGAAGAATATTAAAAATATTTTGGCCCAATGTAATCAGCAAAGAAGATCTATGGAAGAAAACTGACGAAGAAGCTGTGTTCGCCTCTATCAAAAGAAGAAACTGGAAATGGATTGGTCATACACTAAGAAAAGCACCTTTGGCAATAGAGAGGCAGGTGCTTAGATGGAACCTCCAGTGACAGCGGATAAGAGGTAGTCCACGGATAAGCTGGAGAAGAAGTATAAAAGATGAAATCAGGAGAGCTGGCAAAACATGGGGAGAAGTCGCGGCCATGGCACAAAATAGAGTTAGATAGAGAAGCTTCGTGGATGCCATATGCTCCGAGAAGGAGTAAAAGTAAAAATAAGTAATATTAAGAGACAAAAATACTGCGTGATTTTTGTTTACGGACACCAATATCGAATAGAACACAAGAGCTAAACACCCACAGCGAACATAACGTATCATAAAATTAATATCTTAAAAAACGTAACAACATTGTGCATATGGAAATCGCTGTTAGCCTCTCGTTAAAACACTCTAAATCTGAACTAAAATATAATATATATATATGGTTCCGGCCAGCTAAGGACCACAAATGACGAGTACCAGTAAGGCTCAGATTTTGTGTGAGTTTACTCACTAGACCCATCGTAGTTTTTACCGCGATCGGAGGAACAGCGTCTAGATAGGATCCAGACTGCTTTATCCGAGCATTACAACTGCGGTTGTAAGTCACGGAGGGCGGACTTATACATCCCAGCTATTTAAACTGAGACATGGAAATGAAAAGCTACAAAAGTTATCTTATCTTTTATATATGACCTGAGACTTATTTGGAATATAGTAGGTACTAAAAGGGCAGGTCACTCCTTAAGTTACAATATATCAGATACGCAATTTTATAGTATATCACAGGTGGATTCAGAGAGGGGGGTTCTTTTTTTATCACATATCGCTTGCTTCCAATTTGTCTGATATTTAATATTCCATTTAATCCTTCGCAACACTTATCGGACGTCGGAGACTCGATGTCTTTTATTTGCTACTATATGTTCCTCACATTACATTTGCGACTTCTGTTGCTTTCTTTTACATTTTTTCTTGTCGATTGTGTGAACATTATGCAATACAGCCCAGAATTTCAGCGTATCCATTATCGGCGGAACGGAATATTGGTGATGGAATCTGCTTAATCTTTTTCAACCGAAGGTCTTTAATTTTTTGAATTATGAAGCAACATAGACCACGAGCTGGGGCCTTCAAATGATAAGGTACACGCGACATCATCGATTAAATGTGACCACAATAATCAAAAGCTGAAACTTCAGTCGTATATCTGGGAACATTTGGCGGGTACAGGGAGGAAAATATGCAGATTTTGAGCAAAACTTGAATGATAAGGTACACGCTTGAAAATGTATGCAGATGAAGAAAAAAGTGAACATTTTTGAAGAAACTGAGATAAGGAAACGTTATTTCGTTAAAAAAAAGTGAAATGGAAAATAGGCTTTTGTTAGACACCAAAATACAAACATTGCCGTGTCTTCTGTCGTCCTTTATCGTCTCACCCAGTGAGGGTTCCAACATCTTTTTGACGGGAGGGGGGACAGCTTAAATCTCCAGGGATCGAGGGGCGTGGAAAATTTCGAAATTTTGGTCCAAATAAATTATATGGGCCTTTAATTCGTATTATTTTATTTAAGCACATTACTGTTCAAAATTACCTTTCAATTTACTCATTGACTAATTAGTAATTCATGTTTAACCTACATCAAAACTGAAACATCCGAATCACTCATTAGCGTCTCTAGACGGATTTCTACTCTGCACTAAAACTATCCAATCGCTTGAGAAATCCATGAGGTTTCTCCCTCTCGAGTTTTCGCACTGATTTCAAACTTGCTAAAAGTTGTACTGTTTCATTATCATGTTTCATGGTGAACTTATCACCTACCACAAGTAGCCCCTCTAGATCTCTTTGAAGGACTTTGTTCCTCATGGACGCAGGTACATCAACGGTGTTTCTTAACATTTTGTTTTGTAATCATTGTTGTTTGGTGCAGCCCCACAGCTGTATAACATAGATTCATACGAACATAAATATTTATAAATTAACTTTATAGCCAAAAAGCAGTTACAAACTGCGTATGACCGTGTGAAGGATAATAAACTAATTTACTCTCCGGAAGCATGCGAGGAACTATCCCATCAACTCCGATCAAGGGCCCTAAGGCAGAGACGGATTTAACATTTCAACATACTCCTAATGATAAAAATAGTTTGACACGTGTTATAGTATTAACATAATACCAACAAATATTGTATTTAATAAAACAAAAAAGGCATTTCACAAGTACGTATTATTATCAAACTATAAATAATTCGGAAAGTATTGTTAATAATTCATAACTATCAAATGACACTAAATAACTTCGCGAATAATTATTTCAATACATGCCATCCCTATGCAAGAGCCTAGCGAGTCTTTATAAAAAATCCGCCTCTATCCTAAGGAAAACCGGAGAAAAACCCGGGCCAGTATGGGACTACAGAATTTGGGTACACAACCGTGCCAGGGTTGAGTACATAAACAACTAAATTTATATGACTAAAAAACACAATAGAAGCATGCAGGAAAATAGTTTTGAAATTGTTGTCAGATATATTGAAAGTACTACAACAGTGGCGTGATAAAATACAAGATGACTTTAATTTTTATTAAAATGAATAAATTCTTTTATAGTGTAGAAGCACTGGTGCAGTAGATAGCTTTTAACCGCAGTTTTGATGAGATTCAATTTAATAATTCCTTTTATAATATAAACTGGTTATTGAGATTGGGTGGAGAGAAAAAAAGAAAAGAAATAACACTTTTCCATTCTGCCGACGTTTCAAAAATTTACATTTTCTTCTTTAAAACTGTATAAATTTGCAATATAACTCACTCATCACTCATCAATCACAAAACATTCTCGCATACCATAACATACATAACTTCCCATCTGCATACATACTGTCTCGCACTCATCGCGTATGATAGACAAGACATTTTTAGCGTTAGCGTGTTTGCATAGTAAATAAATGTCATCAGCAAAAATAACCATTTTGCAATATGATGTGGAAGACATGTCGTTCACATACAACAAAAAGAGTGAAGGGCTGAGAATTGAACATTGGGGAATTCCGTGAGTAAGTTCTCAGCCCTGTAAGTTCATGCTACAAAGAGTATGGAATAAAATTGTCTGTTGAAGTATTTGAAGACATAAGCGGTAATAATTCAGCTAAATTAGGATCGGTCTATGCGATTAATGCTGTGGTTTTCTTACAAAACGTTACAAAAGTACGTATTATATTGCAGTATGTTTCAAGTTAAGTGAGTGTTGATCAGTCACTGGGTTTTATATATTAAAAATTGCTGCTTATTTAAAAACTTACTTTGCATTAATAATATCTTGATAGCTTGTGATTTCATATACACAGGAATATGCATCTCTTATATACGGACATGTCGTAGATCATTTTTCGGTTAATTCGTATGATGAGTAATGAGAACTACTCCTTCTTCAGTTCCTAAACTAAAGCTGTTTGATATTTCTAATTTTTTAATTTCCATTACTGGTGTAAATTTTGTGCAAGTCTCCTAACACTGTATTGGCGATCGTTTTGAATTGCTGCATTGAGGAACTACTGGCACGGGAGACAAAATCAAAACGTTCACACCATGACACATTCAACATAAAACCACCTGTTTTGAGGGGAATTTTCTCCATGGACTGAAAATAACGAGGGAACTCTGGTCAAAGGGAAACATACACTGAAACATGACTGACTGCTGAAATGGAATTGAAAGAGACACGTCGCAAATTCTCACGTGTTACATTACTCGAAAGCATTTGAAATGTGCAAAAACGTGTGAATTAATAAGATATTTACTAATTTGACACGATATTCAACGTAAATCGTGGTAAACATCATGAACATTCGTCACTTTACATTTAATTTTTTTTTTTTTTTGAATTTAAACATTTCGATTCATAGATGCAATCAGATTACCACACTGATGAAATAAATAATTACGACTATATTTTTTATATTTATTTTGTATTACTGACTATCCTTACATTAAAAAAATACTTTTTTGTGTTGATTTCGTTGAGTCATTTTTAAAAGCAATAAAACGTCTTAAAATGAAGAGAATTTATATTTAAAAATGGCAAATTACCTATTTTATATTTTGATATTTATTTGACATCTCTGATCGAGATCATGCGTCATCCATTAGCAATATTCATTGTCATCCAACTTCTAGTAGTAAGATCGTTACTACATGATTAATAATAAGTGAGGTTGATTTTCGTCTCAGTTTTGTGCTTATTTTTTATTTAATCATATTTATTTTAATTTTTAGGATTTTGTTTCAATGTTTCTTTTTATTGTAGATCCAGGTTTCGTACTACATGTCCTCGATCTTTCCACAAATTGCATCGTTGCTTGACAAAAACCGAATATAGTGACTGACACCGTTCGGCTGCCATGTTCAAATATTAACATATTCAGTGACATTAGGCACTTAGCGAATACATAAAGTTTGTAGAAACAACAAGAAACCACAAACAAATCAACATTTTAAAATAATATTGTGACGTTAGACGTAAAATTATGTCCGGGCTGGACTAAGAGGTTTTACGCATATTTTTCTTAAAGAAGCACTTAACAGGATTTTGGAGAACACTTGAATGAATATAGGTAGATTAATCCTTCATGCTCAAGTAGTAACTATTGAGAATGGCCTGGGTATGTCCGCGTATCAGATATTATCGATACTGGAATTCGGGTTGAATGAGCTTTATGGCCCGTAGATGGGGTAAAAAAGACCAGGTATTTTACGGTTAACTGAAGCAAATAAATAAAACTAAATTGTGTAAAATAATCAAACTTTAATTTTTTTAATATACATTTTTAGTTCTGTGATCACAATACCCTAATAACCATTTTAATATTTTAGTAACTTAGTTTAAAAGAACATTAAAAGAAAGCACAACAAGAATAAGAAACAAATATTTTGTTTATTTTCGTATGCATAAATTACGTAAAATATCTAGGATATTATTCATTTCTAATGTTTGAAAGACGAAAAGCAATTTTAATGTGCCTATGTTTAAAACACAGTACAACATCTCAGACTTAATGACATATATTTTAAAAGTATTTGTAACTTAACTTAGACGACACAGCATTCTAGACTTAAGAAGAAATCTGCGGCTTAATTTTTTATCCAAAAATATGTGTAATAACATTAAAAACTTAAAAGAATAAAAGTTTAAATGATGAAAAACAAAATTAACATTAATTGCGGCAAAGTTAAAAACTGCAGTCCATAATTTCCGCGTTTTATGTTAAAAGCGAGGCACAAACCTTTGTTTTTAGTGCCATGTCATCAGTGGTCTTTTTTACCCCAATGGTAGGTTTCTTTATGTTTGAAGTTATTTAGAGACCATAAAACGGTACGCTGAAAAGGAAATGACTCCACGTGAAACTTAACATCTCTAATCATATACAAAACCAAGATAATCTCCGTAATGCTACAAAGTGAACAGAGACTAAAAAGAAATAATATGACAATTACTTTCATGTATATTTCCTGCCTCGCACAGCGCGATCTAGAGCTACTAGTGAGGCGACATGAGCTTCACTCTCACTAGTCACTCACTTTCATAGATAGTGGACCATTTTACACGCGTACGTTTTAACCCTACCTTACCCTACACCATAATCATTAACTAGCAGTGATTTAATATTAGTTATTAAATAAGGTAAACTGGTTATAATTTTCTTAAATATTTGACTATTTTTGTCACTAATGTCAGTATATATGTATTTCCTTTATTCATTTTCCCTAGTTTAGTAGGGGTCGGAGATGCTATGGTGCCTCTCTCTTTAATGTGGTAGGGTAATGGTGAAAAAATTCGAAAGCGAGATTTCGACGGAAATATCCGTTTTGGCGCTCCCTGATTCTGAAAAAATGGTTTTTGGAATAACGTCCGTCCGTCTCTCCATCTGGGCGCAGCGATTCTGAGTAAATGGATGAACCAATTTAATTCGCATTTCGTATTTACAGTAGAATTTGCATGTTGGTGATGCACGTGCTGTAATATTTTTTTACTTAAAAACAAAGGGTACTTCACATGAAGGGCAATGTACTCTTTTGTTTGTTCCTCTAAAACGGCTCCAACGACTTTGCTCAAATTCTCTGTACTTTAAGCACAATAAGTTTGAATAGCATCCCCATTAGCGGTAATTCGTTTGAAATTGTGGTGCAGACGCAGAATAATAATTTCTGTCTGCTACATTTACACGTAAGTTTACTTTTTCAAGAAGCTTGAAGAATATTCAGAAGTGTAAATGGACCAAGCAGACGTAGAATACACTTTTTGTAAATTGAAATGAAAGATATGATAATGATGAAATACGAAGGAGAACAGCAAACGCACTGCAGAGACGAAAATACATTTTTACGATATTTATAAGAATGATATGTCACTATATGTTTTGAAATAATATTCTGAATATTTATTTTACTTTCAAATTTCAAATAAAAGACAGTAATAAGTTGATCTAATGACTTGGAGCATGAAGACAGCACTGGAAGACGACCAATGTATAAAGGACCCCGTCAGAAATGACCGTTTCTCTATAGATTTTTTTTCTAAGTCTATGCTGCAGACGGACAAACGTATATGAGAAAGTATGTGCAATGGTTTAGCACTTAGTTTTCTTTAAAGGATGATTCAATATTATTTCTCTGCAATATTGTACTTCTTGTACGTATTTTAAGTACTTCGAGAAAAATCATGTTTGACGCCAAGCTTGGCGTACAGGAATTACAAAAAACACGTGTATACCGTCTCTTTAATACATACAAATACACTGAAATAGTAAAGTACTGGAGATGGTATAACTATAAAATTAAAATCCGTAAAAAGTCAAATATTTCGGAAATTTGATTCTGTATTCAAAATATGCTTATATGCAAAAATTATATATACAACTATCGTGTTATGCACAATATATGAACGAAAGTATATTAAGGTTTATTTCAATATGTAACGCAAAAATTATGAGTATAATAATACATAAATTTTCATTTAACTTGCACTTAAAGTTTGGGTTATCAGGATGGGGGCATAGGAAGGTACCCCGTAATGCCATTCTCATTCGCGCCTCATCAAAATTCTAACGCTTTTGAAGGAGAAGCAAAATATAAAAAAACATTTTCCAAACATACCGTTTATACGTAATATACGTTCAACAATTATTTATTTCCACACTTATTTATCAATTTATTTACACGTGCACTTGTTTATCCATTATTCATCAAAGTATTTTTATGTTTTTTCATAATCCCTATTGAATATGGATTGAATTTGGATTATTAAAATATTAGATACCGAAACAAATAAAAAAATCATGTGAGTTAAAATATATCATTAAAATGAGACAAAATCGCACACCAAAACAAAGAACTCGTTCGCAAACTAATAAAAATAGAAGTACGTAAGAGCCCAGGTAGAAATGACTGACTCAGAGAATGTGGAGGTCTGAGGGTTGAATTAGTTGCAAGAACTGTCGTAAGGGAGCAATTGTCACGCGCATTTTCGTCCTATTTTCAGCAGTTCGGCGATATTACTATTTTTATAATTGATTATAATCATTATTTTCATTTTTTTACTCTATTTCAAAGAAACAACGTATTAAAACATATTTCTATCTCAAAAACACATTTTATACACTAGAGAAAAGATCATTTTTAAGTAATTCGTGTTGGCCCGTTCTCCATTCCACAGACGACAAAAGAATCGAAGAATAATGGTTTTTAAAGTAGTTTTTGAATGTATTAACAAAATTCAAATCATATTGTTCATAGTGAACTCTTTTTATCATATTTTATAGCAACTATTTGTGAACTGTAAAAGAATTACACATAATCTCTTAAATAGCGGTTAACATCACCGTGAGGTAACAATGATGTTATATTGAAATCTCCTCTGAGGTCTGTGGGTTATCGCAAGTTGAATGACAATGGTAGAGAGGTCTAGGAATAAACGGGATAGTGTTATGGTTAGCACGCCAGCGCGTGAAGCTGGAGGTCCCGTCTTCAATTTTCATTCGATGTAACATAATTAATCTATAAGAGCAGTTAGGAAACCATATCCATTATCCGCAACGTTGAAATGTTTTAAAGAATGAATGGTTGGATAGAGAGAATTCTCAAGATAACTATATTTCTTTTCAGCGAGTAACACCCTTTTATTTGGCGCGGTGCTTACGTCGTTGCCTCTGTAGCAGCGAGGATGCAGTAAGGAGCGCGTCCCATCCCGAGAGACTCGCGAGGTGTGCAGCGGCGTGCTCTGCAGATGCAGGAAGAGAGGAGTCAGAGGAGAAAGGGAGGGAAGGGCAGAGACGAGAGGGCGCGAGGGACGACAAGCGACTGACGAGGGCACAGGCCAGGCTGGAGGGCAAAAGGCGAGGGCGGGAGCACAGGCCAGGACTTTACCCTCCATTCCCCCCTCTTTCACTCTTCGCGAATGCACCATCCACACTCGCCGCTGCCCACGGCCACAAGCTTCGAGCTAAAGCGCGTTAACGAATATGGGCGTATTGTCAATGTTGAAACTCATCATGCCATTCAAATACGTCCTGTATATTCCACAAGATAGGACTTGCTAGCCTTCCGTTAAGGCACCCAAGAAATTCTGTGAATCCCAACTTTGGGTCATAGATCAATTTCAGCGCCCTTTTTTTCCCCGGCACCCACGCACGCCGGCGAGCAGCTGACGATTCAGTGGGACTTTGCGACAAAATTCATAATGCGTTCGTAGACATTTTGCATTCAAATTAAAATATAGCTCGCACAAAAATTAAATAGGTATATGAAATCTTGAGTTTAAGTCACAATAAGTACATCATTCATAAGATCGCCGACGTTTTGACATTTATTAAGTCATCTTCTGGGATACATATACATCTACAAACATCAAACGAATAGAAAACACATAAAAGTCACTCAAAAATTGGATGAAACGTTTCGACAGTCGTTATCGTCAGATACGCGTGTGACCTTTATGTGTTTCGAATTCATACCAAAACCTTATCAAATAATATTATAAATGATTACACTATTACAAATACTAAAAAATGTACAAAACTACTGAAACTCGATGTGTTTTAACTTAATTTTTGTTATTTTTATTTAGTTATTTCTTAATAGCTCAATATTCCAACTGCAGTATAAGAAAATTTAATATACTAAAATTATCTGTTGCTTAAATTCTTAAGTTCCGCAAAACTATTTTCGCAAAACTGACGTAACTTACAACCGATTTGCTGATGACATAAACGGAGAGTTCTCCGTAACCTCCATGTTTTTATACAAAGAGTTAAGTAAAGTTTTTACTATTACAAAGGAGAAGGAAAATACACAAAAGCCATGGGGCTCTTAAAAATATCTCATGTCTCGAGCAATTACTCGCTGACCACTTTGAGTACGCAATTAGTGCTGTAAAGTCAGTTAAAATCTCTTTTTCGGTTTCATGAGGCATACGGAACAAACGAGAGAAGGATATCTCTTACTGTGGAAACAGTTTCTTTGCTACCCTGCCACTGGAACAGTCGTCATATGAAAAGTCACGCATTGGACGTAACTTGTACAATTCTTCAACAGAATAATAACAGTTTCAAGTCGCGTGTCGATATAATCTTCGAGAGTTTTATGAGGCATGTCTTCTGTGCGACATTACGTTCTCGAGCGAGCGGGAGTTTCTCTTATTTGAACATACGGCACAGACGTAGCGCTCACCTGTGCATTTAGTGACCACTTTATGCACCGCAATGTTTTCTATTTCATCCCTTCTCAGCAATTTCATGGTCATCTCGTCCGCCATAGAATGTATACTAGATGGTGCGATTGTGTTCCGTTCTCCGACGGTTTTCCCCACCACGCACGTCACCCCGCGTTTCCCACCCCGCATCACGTGTTCCCGTTTTCCAGCCTGCCGCCCAGAATTTCCTGCTCCACTGCCCGCCGTTGCCAGTCCCACACTTCCCCGACATGCCCCTCCCCACAATGTTTCCCTCCCGCAACTCTACACATTCCACCCGCTAGCTTGCACGTTCGTTTTCCACCCCAACGCCCGGACCTTTTGTGTTCTACGCGGTGTTTCCTTCCCGTCATACAGCAGCTCACGACCTACGATTCACAATCCTCCATCCCGCTACCTCACGTATCCTTACGTCTCACATCAGTGATTTTCTTTCGATTGCTTTTACTCCTTCACCTGACGGTGATCTGCCACACAGCGTACGGCTGTAACTCACTTCACCGCATCCTCTTCACCTACATCTCCGCTACACCCAAGTTTTCCTACACATCACCCTCCACTCCTCACTCCCATCACGTATACCAGGCCCATCTTCCCAGGCTCTCTCGTCCTCTTTCTTCCCGACAGTTTCCACCCCACGCGCACGAATGCGATCACACTGCCTGGAAAAACACGCTCCGCCTGGCCGCAATGCGCTCGCTCTCCGCCTACCGGTTTCCAATAGCTCAAGGGCGGAGATCGGATGAGCGGGGTCACGGCGCCGCGGGTTGCTGGTGCGCGCGGGGTTGAGGAGGTGGGTGCCCGGAACCATCAGCGGTGTAGATGCTATCGGCTGCAGAACTGCTGGAACGGAGATCGCAACGTCACTGCTTGGATGGGCGCGAGGGTTCGGACGCGCGGAGAGGGGGCACGCGAGGGGATGGGAAAGTTTGCGAGAAAGTGTTTCTTGACTTCAAAAGTATATTATGCGAAACTTCGGTCGTTACAAAATGATCGTGCATTTCTAGCCTCTCATGTTTTCTCGAAACATTGTACAACTAAATATTTATTCTCAAGTTTTGTTGGTTTCTAGAAATGTTTCGCGGTAAGGACGTTTAAATTTTGTTGTTTTTTTCGCAAGTACAAATGAGGTATCAAGATGTAAATTCGTGAAATAATGACTTTCATTTTTTAAAAAATATATCTTTTTATTCATTGCGCTTTAGTAAATAAAACAATGTATTGTGTAACTAAAATTGGCGAAGATTGTATATTTAACTCAAACTTACAATTTCTAAATCATAATTTCTTCAGTTATTGGTCTATCTTAAGAACCAGATGTTGGGAAAATAGAAAAAAGCAATGTTTTATACGCAAAACAATTGATTATAAATCACTTGTATTCCATCTAATACTATGTTTTTCAAAGTGTGAATTAGTTCGTCCCACTAGTTATGTGTGTTCTTCCCCCTTCTGTATAGTACGATGCTTCCCATAGGTCGTGAATACGTGAACTGTCATTGTAAACAGGATCAAATGTTTCTTTCCGTGTGACTCCCAACCGAAGTAAGGCGTGATAAACGAGTGGCACTGGGACGAGGTCGAGGTGTCTGCGAGGGCAGGACGCACATGAGGGGTTTCGAGGAGCTCCCAGTGTGTCCTGTCCCCTGCCCTCAAGCCGTTCCACGCATTGCCCCATGCCTTCGCTGCAGCCTCTCAGCTTTAGTGCAGATTGGCCCATCGTGCGGGACGACTCGCCGCCTGTTCCCGGAGGGTGGAACGATGCCACCATTCTCAAGCATCGCAACGCAGCGAATGCGTCAGCGGGTGGCTTGTCAAAGGGATTCGAAGGAGACAGCAGCCACGGACGAATTGAATACATAGCACAGTGCACGTAAAATAAATTATTCTGCAGAAACATAGAAAGGCGTGGAGAAACAGGAGACATGAAAGGTAAAACCGAAGATAAATTTGTTAATTTAGTGATCTTGTTTAGGGTCATTGTGAACACACTGTAACAGAGTCGAAATCATAAAAAGAAGTCTCGATTAGATAAAACTTTACCACTGGGTTATTCCTTATAATGTTCTCTAGCACATTACTAATAAATTATTTTGAAATATTATGTACCCTTGAATTTTAAAATTCAGGGACATCGAATCCGAGGACCATCCACAAAAAAAGCATTATTTTCAGGTATGGAATGAATGATTTTTGCTGACATATTGGTTTATGTAGGATACAGTTGTTATTATGAAATATAATAAATAAATTTTGGAGTTAAAAATTAAATTATGACAATTTAGTTAAATAATGACAGTCGTCCTTTACGAATTACGTACACTCGGGAAAGTAATCATTTCCCATTAAGTTCCGTAGAGGACTAGTCACCGAGGTGGTACTGAAAAGAGGAACAGAAAGCCATTCACATGTGCTTATCTCAATGCATTATTTTATTTTGTTGAAATATTTATATATTTCTATTTTGCTGAATATTCTATTTGGCTATCTCATTAGTGCAGTTTGTGGTCAGAATTAAACAGTTACATACAGACACTTTATTATTATTATTGTTATTTTTTTGATAATTACATGATAAAATTTTACTTTGAAGTTATATTGATTCTGACATTATTGCCTTGTTTTCTTAAATTCATAATCAGACGTTTAGTCTACTCCGTTTATGTCCAGTCCGCGTTCGTCTATTGATCACGAAGTGGACATAATTTTCCACGGACAGGACATTTTCAAGTTTTCCCTGAAATAGATATATTTAAGGTTATATTCAAATGTATTTGATTAATAAGTATTGCTAATTTCGGCGGCTGAATGACTTTCAACTGACACGTTACCTTTCCCGCGTTCCACCCCGGTCCCGGCCCCGGCCTTGTCTCCCATCTTCATTCAATATAATATCATTAAATTGTCAATTTTTCTACTCGTCCATTGATTTCTTAAGGGACCCTAAGAATGTAATTATCTTCAACTTTTATATTTTTATCATGAGACGTAATATTATTCTTTAGGTTTTTACACATGTAATTTCACATAAAATTACTGTAGAACAATACCAATACGTTTTCTTAAGTATGTAAAATACTTCCATTCTCACACATGTATAAATGTAAGAACAGTTAAATAAGGGTTTTCTAGGTATTCTAGTTAAATAAGGGTATTAATGCATACATGTATGCGTAATGTATCTACTAATGTTAAAATATAGCAATAACATTCTAACATATCCGAAAAAGAACGCCGTTATGTGCAAAAAATTATAAAACCTTTTTGTTAAAACAAAATCATTATTTAATTTATAAAGTGATGGATTCTATTTATCTTTAAATAATAACTCAATGTTACGCAGGATATACATAAAAATAACGTACAAAACGATTCGGATTCTGGAAATACAAATATAGAAATGCGGCAAAGAACAAGACCTATATTAGAAAATTAAGAAACGCAAAATATGGAAAATTTCCGAAGACAGTCATGGATTTTCCGAATATTAAATGAGTTTCAATAATAAACTTTCAATATTCAATGCATGAAGAAACAGAAAACAAAATCAAATGTGTCCATTATAAGTCATATGTATTAACGTAGTAGTATCACGTACATCTCCATAAAGAATACTTAACTTTAAGACAAAGCGCACAAAATTTAAGATTCTAATGACGAATTGATTGGCGTTTGGCATTAGATGACGACTTGTGAATGCAAAATGCAGGATGCAAGATAGGGATATAATATTGAATGCAGAAAGTCATGACTTATATGAGTAAAGATTGACATGAGTGGACGGCAGTTCCTGAGTACACGAAACTTCTATAACTTACCGATTGAACACTATAACCCCAATTCTCAACCATATAAAAGTAAAAGATTTTGATAATTGATTACTAAAATGTAATGGTTATGAAATAAAAAATAAAACCATTTTAAGTTGATAGCTTAATTCAAATACAATTTAGGGCTGTTATAGTAGTTTTATCTATAAATACTAGGGAGAACTCTGAATTACATTTGGGTAAATGAGCAGAGTCTCATTGAACTAAAGAATTCATTGAAACATAGTTACTAGAAAATTTCTTCTTCTTACGTTTCAATCGTAGGGAATGTTTGCTGCGGCAACAAAAGTTTGTGTTCCTCCACTTCTCTGTCGTGGGCAATCTTATTCAGGTGGGGGTATGAGGGGTTAACCTAGCTCCTTCAGGAATTGTCCAGAGTAGCCAAGCCTAGGTCTCCCTGTATTATTTTTCCTTGCATTGAACCTTCCAATATAGCGGATATACATCCTCTGTGTGCACGAATATGACCGACCTAGGCAACATTTCTTCCTTTCATAGTCTCCAGCAAACATGGCTTCTCATCAATTCGCGTAATCATTTGTTTTTGGTGATCCTGCCGCTCTTGCAAATCTTCAATACTTTCTGGTAGGAACACATTTCGAAGACGACAAGTCTTTCCTTCTCAGCACCTCCTAATGCCTAGACAGAATGTTCATACAGCAGAAAATTCCATGAGAAGGTTTTTAAGTATACATTTTCATGCTTTTTTGTTAAATGTCTTGTTGGCCAATTTTCAAGGTTTGAAAAATTGTCACTTAGGCCCACAAACATAATAATTATTATATAAAACTTAATAAAACATAATACAATGGACATCGAAGTGCTTTTGCGTCATTTGATTCCATCAAAATAACACAATGAAATACATACAATAACAGTAAATTATCCATTCATTCCCCAGTTGGTAACAAATGGGACATTTCAAGGGTGTCCGTGATGGGAAGAATGAACGATAAACATGTGAGACCCTAAGCCCTAATATTCCACGCGTCCCCCACAGTCTTCTGCGAGTGCCACTTCCCCTTGCGTCGCTCCGATTCATGCTTGAGCGTCGACAGAGTTGCGTCCAGCAGCAGCGCGTTGAGCGGAAAGGCGCCGCCTCACCAGAGGGACGTCGTTGTCCAGAGAGGGGATACTAACAGTCAGCTGTGTCGGCGTCGGAACTTCCCGCGCGAAGTGAGTGCTTCGGCGGGGTCATTGGGACCATCGACACAGTCATCTCTGCTTCTGATGTAGCAATGCGTTCTCCATTATTTCCTTCATCTCTTCCTCCCCCCTTTCACACCAACGTCGATATCCCCTCACATTGTTCTTTGCCCTGTCAATTATCATTATTAGCATGCTCCATTCTTATTCGAGCGAAATCCTCCAAAACCGACGAGGTTCTAGTTGTGCTCATGATAGAAGGAATATTTGAGTGACCAAATGAGTACCAGTTCATCTGTATATCGTTAGGGTCAGAAAAGAGAGGGAAAGTTGGAAACCGTGAGTTCATGCAAGGTAGAGAGCAGACTTTAGATGTGTGCTTATGTTACACTTAGGGGGAATAAGAGTGTTAAAAATTGGCATGGAATGCGTTAAAAGTTGCGGTGACACTGTAGATCTGACTGGGGACATGAGACGTAGAGCGAGAGAAATGTGGGGTTCCGATATGAGACAGGTTGCCGCATGCGGGAAAGACAGAGTGTAACGCGAGGCTAGGAATCAGTATGGTGAGGTTAGGGAGGGGGTAAGCAGAGGTGGGGGGCGTTAAGTAAGGCGAACCTTCCATTAACCGCCATGCGCCGTTCTCACGTCTCTCCACGAATTGCACAATGCAAAACGAAACTCACGCACTTTCGCTTCCATCTGGAAATGTTTCTCTGAGCCTTTCTCCTTCCATTTCACCTTCTCATGTGGCGATTTCCAATGGCCTGTGTTGTACGGAACAAGTAGATAGGCAGACAAAAATTCTCAGAGATACACATATGAACATTTTCATACATGTAAAAACTCTTGTCCACGGTTATGGTTATGATCTAAGAGCACTGTATTTTTTTACCTATTTCAGTTGCATTATTTTGCTAAAATTTCATTAGATTGCCACACTTTTTGTTTCATGTAATTTAAAATTAATTCTTATGGTCTGTAAAACAAAGCCGGCTATAGGAGGACGGGACACGAGTACCATGCCCCCCCCCCCGAGATATATTGATATTCCCGATCAGTCATTGACAAATCATTGCATTTTCCAACAAAAACATCATAACAGAACATCCGAATAATTGCAATTCCACTTTTAGTATCATAGTATTTTCGTGTCACAAAATTATAGAAATAATAAATTTAAAAATTATTGTTAAATTAGTTACAAAGTGCGTATGATAACGTAGAGAATAATAAACTGATTTACTCTCCAGAATCAAGCAAGAGACCATTCTATCAATTCCGATCAAGGGATCTAAGAGAGAGGAGTATTTTATTTTATACATTGTTTTACAATATTCTGTTCATTATTTGCACTAAACCTTCAGTCCATAGTTCAGGTACGACGAGATGAACACGTAGCCACCGAGCAATATGTATTATACGATCGTATATTATCCCATAAATTGCATTTTATTAAAATATGTAAGAATAATGATTTTGCGTATGCGTGTGAGACGATATGATCGTATATCTTACGTCATCGCCTCAAGAACTTTTTAGAAGACTAAAGTTAACGAAATTCGCGAGTCGCTGATTGTATGTGCGATTGCAATGGGTTCTCCTTATTCACTTGGAACCGTAAACTAGACATACTTGGAAGTCTTTCCAAGAAGTGAAGCAGGATTACAGAAAACATATTTTCTAACGTTATATGTTGCTAATGTTATATAAATCATGTTGCTAGTTTTATATAAATCTTCAATTCAGTCACCTCCCAGGATGTTATTCAAGTAATCAAGTTAAGACCGAAAAAAAAAAATTAGAAAAATGACAAAAGAGACCATGGACCACGTGTAATGCATGTAGCACGTGTGTGACCACATTTGCTATTTGTGTTTATACATTTTCAAAGCAATATCACACGGAATAATCTATTCATTTAGTGGAGATGAACACGTGGAATAATCATTTGGTAGTTGCGTGTTTGGTGAAGGTACATTTCACCAAACGGTCGGAAAGGGTAACTCAGAAGTCAGTGTATCAATTCAAGATACGGAGAGGAGTGCAATTGAGAAGACAACTTTAAATTTTCTTTAATTCTTTTTCATGTACTTTTGTAAGTTAGTCCATTTATAATTTATTTCCAAGGAAATTCGTTTTAAAAAATAGTTGATTTCCATGTTTCAACTTAATAAACATTTATTCCTTCATGGAGCTACAGAACTGTAGATTCAAAGACTAAAGTATGTTTTGTATTATGTGTTAGTCAGTAGAGATAAAAAAAATAATTTTATTATAAATTACGGTGATTTATTTGTAAATGTTTTACTATTCTTATTTCTTACTATAATATCTAAATTAACAATCATTCTGTAAAATATATGTATCATGCTCCCGTTCACTGAGTATACAGCATATTATAGTGTAACTGATTCTCCTCTTATCAAAGTGTATGGAGCAAGACTTGTGTATTATGATGTATTACTCTGATGAATAGGATACTTTATATAATATAAACATAAGGACTCCAATCAAGGATTTTTATATGAGATTAATATCTGATCCTAAAACAGATTTTTCATACATTTATTATTTGTGAAAGAAAGTTTGAGGATTCGAAAACTCTTCTTTGAATAAATATAGTAGTAATTGTTTGCAGAAATAGATTTTTCTCGTTATGAGGGCGTATGACGAGCTGGTGATTTTCTCGGAGTCTTGATGATGAAAGATGCTAGAAATTAGATGATAAATGTTGAGCATTTTTTGACACAATAATGTTAAAGAGTAAAGGTAACAAGACGTATAGAAAGATAAATAGAAAGAGAAACCTTGAAATGACAATGTTGTGATCAAGGTAGTCAAACGTGTGGAAATAAGAATAATTTTAAACAGTATAGTGAGGTAATGGAACGATCGTCTTTCGTTTAATATCAAAATATTATCATCATAGATTTAGATATAAAGTCGAATTTTCTCTGATTGTAAACGTATCGGAAGCGCGCGATTTTAGGATTTTAATTGGAGCAGCATAGATTGTTTGCAATTTATACTACTACATACAAAATCAGAGAAGTCGAAGTAGAGATAAATTAAAGATTCAACTAAAAGTCATTTTTAAGTTCACAAGAATATTCCAGAGCATTAAAGGGGATGTGGTATAAAGTGTATTGTTCATTTTAAATAAGTTCATATACAAAGTGAGTTGTTCATTTTTACCTCTAAATTCATTATTTCTCAGAGAAGTGGAATTGTAAAAAAATTCAAATCAATTAACCTATTTGACTGTGAACAAATTACTGAAGTCTGGGTTCTTTATTTGATTTGGACACAAACTATTAAATTCTGACTTATTACCAACAGATATAATACATCAATATTCATTTTTTGAATCAAATTATTAATATCAGAAGCTTTACATGTAATGAATAATTGAAAATCTTCCCCTTTGTGATATATGATGTGAACAATATGTAAGAGTTTCAGATAAACGTTTCATGTAAAGAACTAATAGCAATGGTCCCAGACACGCTGCCTTGGACACACCCCGTAACACAATTTGGGGAGATGATCTCTCTCTATTAATCTACTCTCCTTGCGATCGATTTGGATGCTAGCTAGCTAACCAGTCAGTTGAAGATTCCCAAAATGCTAAATTCTTACACCTAGCAATTGAAATGTCATGACCAACGGAGTCAAATGCTTTGCTGAAGTCTAATTGCGATAAAAAGCAATTTTCTCGGAATCAAGGTACTGTCTTTTGTAGGCAGTTACTTTCAATAATGCCTTTGGGGTTCTTGCCACCTAGAAGCCCGATTTGAGTGTGTTCATTTTATTATTGCGATTCAGGAACGCCGTAATGTTTTTGGACAACGTTTACTTTTGAGATTGTAGGGATAAGATTTATGGGTCTATAATCACAAGGTGACGTTGCGTGATATGATTTCAAAATAGGTCTTATTTGTGCAGTTTTCCATAATAGTTGAAAAGTAATCTTTGTGAGCGAAACGTTTTTTGGGTGAGAATATGGAGAATAGCTTCTAAAATGCGATGTAATTGCTTTGAATTTATTGAATCGGATCCTTCATCGTTGATCTATAAGTTCTCTTTATTCTCTTAATTTCTGGTAGTTCTACGGAACTGAAATGCAGAGTTCCAAATGACCCGTTGCTATTCCAGTCACCGTTTTAGAAGCGTTTTTTATTTAAGGTGTTGGTCAATACCAGTGCAATATTAATAAAATATTGACTTAAGCTATTTGCCGGACATATTACTTGAATCTTTGCTTTTACCAATTCCCAATGTTCCTAGATTACCCAAAATTGTTTTTTGATCTGATTGAGATATAAATAAATTCCAAAAACACTTCTTGAATTCATAAACCTATGTCTTGTTTTGAAGTTTTTAAAATTTAAATAGTAGGCAAAAGCAGCTTTTTAAATTTAAATTTGCTTCACTCATTTTTTGAGCGTTTGTATTCTAAAATTCTCCATCTCGTTCTTTCATCCTGGACTGTCCTGGTGTATGTAAGTGTATGTAAGCCATGGTGCTGCGTGCACTTTACCTGACGTCGCTCCAGAGGTTCATACTTGTCGAATAACAGTGTGACAAGTAAATTAGATACTTCATTTTTCCCGTCAAATTTGGTTTGGTAGAAGATATTTTTCAATTACACGTACTGCTTCAAGACAGTTTTGAGACAATGACGAGTTTTTCCACCACTCTAAATGCATAACTGTGCCACAATTTTGTGTGAAGTAAATTAAGTAACAAATTTTTGATAATAGTAGTATTAATATCGTCATTTACATCACAGTAAAATAATCAATAGTGGACATAAAAGTAACAATATTTTTAAATATTTCTTGAACGGTAGTTCTGAGCGGTATGCTTTAAAGTCTATTCCGATCTCATCCTCCACACAGTCATCTTGAGCTGCCTTTTGCCTTCACATCCCTGAATACTTTATCTTAAACTAAAAAATCTGTCTTATAATATTCTTATATCAATTTGATGGAAATTATGCCTTAAGCTGACGTAAGATAATGAAACTTAGTTACATCATTATTTCGAAATCTGACAAGTCAGTATGAAACACGTTATTGCATCTTTGAAAAATTTGTTCAAACATATAAATATCAATAAACAAACGTTATCCTACCCTTATCCCTAAATATTATTATCCCCTAATATGGAAATAAATTGAAAATTATTTGTCCAGCAGATTATTCTCATAAATAATTAACTCAAATAAATATCATTCTGTTTCTTTGTAAATTGTTAATGATTATAAAGATAATAAATGAATTTAAATTCAAAAGGTACGCACAAAGAGAAATTTATTTGTATTATACCGAATTTTAGATAACACGGAAGGTCCTATGCCGAGTTTCATTAGGTTCACACGTTGTATAATTTTCGTTTAATCTTGGCGCTTATTGACATTCCCCTGTTGCCGCGAATTGTGTTGCTGGGTCTCGCGTTGGAATGCGTGGCCTGGCATCATACCCAAAACAATTTCATTAAAGGAATATTCAACTGTCCTATGTTACTTATCCATTCCCTCCTGGTATTTCTAACTCAATTTTTGCGAGCTTAGAAACGATGGTGGGAGTCCTGAGTTTTGTATTTGTAATTGAAAAATAGAGATGTACTGATGAAACCTTGTTATAAAAAATATAAAATCGTTGGATAAACATTGTTGGGTTTATTCACACCAGATCAGTAACCAGTGGTGAGTGACTAAGTAGGAGTATTAGAGGAGAAATACGGAGACGAGGCTGTTTCACATCCAGCTACTAATTTAGTTAATGGCCATCGTCATAAAAACGAAACGTGTTCTGGAAAAATTCTTTTTATTGATAGCTTATTTAAATTGATTGTAGTTTTGTTGAATGATTATGACTAAATTGTCTTCTGAGAGAACTCATGGAACAAACCTAAAAAGATGAAAACCACCAAACATATAAATAGGATTAATCAACACAGGTGGACTATTAAGTAGAAGGGTCAAACGTATGAGAAAATATGAATATACGTTAAAAAAATATATTTTTTCTAATCCTTGTATACAAAGTTCCTTTGTAAATGTAATGAATCCTTAAATCACGATCTACGAGGAGACACCGCGATTACATGCAAATTAAGATTGTGAAAATATATTGCACAGAAAATTCTTTTATACACGATATTCTGAAAATGTTTATAATTTTAAATGCTTTATAAAATTTAGTAAGGCTTACTTATCGTACTAAATTACTATAATACCAGTGAGAAATTGCTTAATGTAAGTCGAGATGTACATTGACGGTTGTCCCAGTTATGAAGAAAGAAATATTTTATTGCAACAAGCATTCTGCCATAAATATTGAAGCTTCGTACCTAGTACATTCACTTCACATGCAGATTAATCAAGTATGCAACGAGTTTCTGTCGAAAAAATAATGGACAGTCGCGAAAAATTACAAATACATCGTTGCGTGCAAAATGGAAAATACGACCCATTTCGTAAGTTCATCAACAAAATTCACAGGACGGCACTCGGGGGAGAATAGGCGGCACAGTGACATTATAACAACCTTTTCGCTCTCCAAACGGGAATATAAGCCAACGTATAACGACTAAAGGCTGCGCCGGTTGCAATCAAAGTAACTACGTTTCCAGAAGCTCAAGACAAATGAAAAAAATGTTGCCGACGCGTGTGTGCAGCACCGTGATTAAAAAGTGTTCATAAGAAAGAAGAAGTGAGAAAGAGGGCGAATGTGGCAGTGTGGGACGAGAAGAGGATATATAAGAATGGAAGAAATAAAATGGAATGAGAAAATCATTAGGGGGGAAGGGATGGTACTGCAGGTGAAAGAAAATGTGTTGAAAGGTTTTGAAAGAGCCAGCAGGAATGTGGCAACTGCAGACAATGAGCAGGGAGATCTAACAAGGGTTTTGATACTAGGAGGAGATAATGGGAATGGCAAATCAGAGTGGAAAGATGGGAGTGAGGGAAACCAGAAGGGGAAAGGAGGAGGAGGTGTGCAGCGTTTTACGATTGCGGATAAGCAAACGAAGGGAGTAATCTGCATTGGTGGATTCACGAGTGCTTCGCGAGTCCGATGAGACTCAGTGATATCGGCACAGCGGCTCCAGCGAAAGGAACCCAGTCGTAGGCGTCTTCTGTTTTGAGCGCGCCGAAGCCTCCTCCCTTACCCACACACACACAAAGGAAGGAAGACGGCCAAAAAGTGCGCTGGATCAAGGATTTGTGTCGAGGGCAGAAGAAGGAAATCTCTGGAGGGGATCTGTGGTATGGAGTGGGAAAAGAATGGAATCTTCTAGAAGAGGAGGGAGAGAGGGAAGAGACAGTCTGTCGTGCAGCCTGTTCGTGCGCGGGGGGGGGGNGGCTGCTTATATGTATAGGGGTAAACAATTTCCAATATGCTTCGCTTCCAAAGAGATTTGTGACGTCCATCGTTGGTTTCCGAGTTGTCTTACAGAAGGAAAATACGATCACAGAACGAAAATATGTTGAAGACAAATTGAAACGAGTTTACAAACAGAGACCAACACACACACACAATAAAAAAAAAGAAAAAATAGAAATGAAATTCTCGTATGTATTTGAGGAAATAATACTTTCAATATCTACAAAAAACATAAATATATATTAATGGCTCAGTATTTCTTTTTGGTTACCTACTCAGTGAGGAATTAATAAGATTTTATTAAAGCATATCGCATCCTCAATTCTGCTTCTGTCACTATTGACAATATTTCGTAATTATAGTGCGTGTTTATTTTTGAAGAAAAAATTGTTTTGTTCTCACGGTAAGTTATTTATATATATTAAGAAGAGTTCTTTAAATATAATGAGTATTTCTCTAAAGATCCACATGAATTTCATTTGGTTAAGAATTCATTTTTGAACCAAACAAATGAACTAGTTTAGAATCTCAAAACACGCGAAGATGTCTCTGATTACATCCCATGCAGACAGTCCATAATAGTTATTCACTAATGTACATGACGTAAAAGCATCGTTAACAAAAACAATTACAGTTTGTGACGTCGCTTCGTAAGAGGGTTACCATAAATTACGTAATATGACCACGAGTGAGAGGTTTTCCGACAATTTTATGTCCCGTTATGTTCATAATGGCGGAAGACATCACATGTGTGGATTAAAACGCGCTGTAAAATGTGTTCTGAAGTTTATGGAGCATCTTCTGAGCGGGTTTATTGTCAGCTACAACGAGCATTTGCGGAAAAATGACTCCAAAAGAAAAAAAATCTCATCTTCCACGAATAGTGTAACTTTTGGGATAGAAACAATTGTATTGCTATAAAGAATGAAATTTTAACATATGTGAAGTAAGATCCTTGATTTGCACCTCAACAAACTAATATCAAACAGTCAAAATTATAATTTCCATTAAACACACACTTCCTTTCTGTGATTGTCTTAATACATTATACAAGGAAAATAAAATTAAGTGTGATATTATAGACAATGTTAATATCTGTTCTTTATTCACTAACAAACTCTTCATTATATTGTCAACATCAATTTGTACTGAAGATATGTTATCACGAAAACCTTTTACTTGCATAATAGACTTGAAACTTAGACCTAAAGATGAGGTCGCATCTGAACCTTGAAACGTCGTCGTCCATCCATTCAAGATAACATATGATATGTACAAATTGATGTTGACAAGATAATGAAGTGATTGTTAGTGGATAAAGAACATATATTAACAATTCATTGTCTATAATATCACACTTAATTTTCTTTTCCTTGTATAATTATAATTTCCCTTTACAAAAGTATTTCACAAATAATCCGTAAAAAAAAAGACAATTCTGAACTTGCATTATATTCAATAATACATCTGAATGTATAATTGTATTTCGTATACCTATACTCACCAATTCATTTCTATTATTCCGCAGAACCTTTAAAAACAAAACAGTATTAAGTTTGAAACCCCATAAATATATATTAAACCGTATTTCAACCTCTTAGTGTTTACAGATTAATTTATGGCAATCGAACACATTTAGTAATAGTATACATTTTTAATATGAAATTACAAAAACTACATACACCAGTGATTAATGAGAGAATTTGATAACAGGTTTTTGAGTCCAATATGTTGAGAGTTAAAAGCATTTCAGTGGTGTAAAAAATTAATAAAATTTAAGTGAAATGAGATATTTATGGACATTTTGTAGGATTACGACAATTTGTAATGCAAATCTTTAAACGCAAACGTGCTCTCACGTTGGTATTGCTGCAAATATTACCAATATAGTAATACCATCGCATGCAAAAGTTTATTTAGACTATTTAAAAAGTATTTCTAGTTTTTAAGTGTGAGTTTATTATCACATATGTTTATAAAATAATCGTGCGACTACAATGAGATTTCATTAGTACACAGAGAAGGATTTTTTTCATTACAGTATTTGTAAATGGGGAATGTAGCGTACTATTGAAGCTTATCTACATGGAGCGATACGAGGTAGGAATTCGGTGGCTATTGTTAGTAGATGGGCCGCTTAGATGGGTTTACCAACAACACAGCCACGTGGAGGGGTTAGTAGGAGTTGTTAGGAATATTTAGAATTATTGATACTAGGAGGAGGTGGATAGAGGAAGGAGGGTTCGCTTTTCAGCTTTATGAAATGGGACATTAATGTGAAAAGCTGCATTTTTTTTTCTGGCCCCTCTGGGAATTGAACCCGGGATGATTTGGTGATGAGCTAGAACGCTACCACCTGAGACACGGAGGAGCGCAGAAAAGGATGTTGAAGAATAATGTGTAACTACGGTCCGATGAAAAGGGCGACCATGGGTTCTCCTGCACGGTTATTGTCCGCTACACCACCCGTTCGCCTTCCAAAGCTGAACGTCATTTCAATCCATGACTGATACTCCTGATGATCTAGCACACATTTTTGGAACACACAACTCTTGATTCATTTGGTCGTAATTATTTCTAACTTGCAACAATGAAAAGACGAATTGAGTCTAATTGCAGCAACACCGTGTTTACTTCAGATTAATTATGAACTGAAACAATGCGACAGTACCAGCCAAAGCTAGTTCTCACAACTTTTGCAAGGTGTCTGTGGTTCAGGGGTAACACATGTAAAAATGAAGGTTACCCGACAAATTGTTTCAAGCACTCCAAATTTAGTTTAATGTTGTGGAAGCTGTGACTGAGTAAATGTGATAGTGATTTCGGGGCGCGCTAAGAGTTATTTCTAAGCGTCTATTTCTATTTTTTTTAGGTCACTAGTTGGTATTACTTTCATTTTTCTTTTCTCTTTATTCTCTACGAATCCACAAGCCGGTAAAATATTCCCAATATATTTTACAAACAATATGCAACACGGACATGAAAAATCACGAGCTGTCGTTAAGTACCAGCCACCTAATTGTCTTTCAGCATCGGACACCAATAATTAATATAAAAATTAAGACAAAATCTTTATTTTTTGTCTTTCCAAGATGGCTGATCAGCGAGTTCAAAATAAAATGGTAGTGGTTTGAACAAAGCATGAAAACGGTGGTAAGTGTTGTAATTTCCAAAATGACCACAAGGTATCTGCACCTCAAGATGGAAAATTCTGAATAATCTTTTGATGAAGACATGAACAAAAACCTATTATCATATATAAGCGATGTAGATATTGAATTCCTGACCCTCAATAAGGAAAGGTTTTTGCAGTTCGCCATTGATTTTGTAAGATTAATTGAAGATACGTCACGAGTTTTCAAAACAGCCGGATAGCAGTTTTACTATAACTTCATGGCGCGACATCCCGAGTTGTCCCTTTATAACATCCCTTGAAGTCTAGAGACAAGAGCTTCAACACGTTACCTAGCTATTTCATTCAGTAGAAAGATTCTGTATGAAATATTTGTGATTCCATTTTTAACATGTAAAATCATGTAACATAACAGAATATTGGAAGAACATTTTTTAACTAAGTGAAAATTCAACTCAGTTTTCAAACAAAAGCATAAATTTCAATAAAAATATACAGAAATTATAAGTTTTTCTTCTATCAAGAAAGATAACCTTTCTTAAGTTTCACAATAGTTAATTTTTTATACCTTTTAAGGGAAAGTGCTAAGGTGGTCGGTTCTGTACGATTTCTCTCATGTAACCTAATAAAGTCTACAGGAATCCGCAGTTTGTACGAATTTCTTTATTCAATGCTTCGTCAAGATATAATATATAATAAATTTCACATCATTTGATGTTTTCTAGTGTATTTGAACTAATACGCAAAACGTATATCCCTAATTTAAAAATGAAAACTGTGATAACCTCATTTTTAAAAATTGTTACTCATATACTGATACCATCATTAATGCTCAAAAACCTCTGATTTTTACATTCCTTGGAGACGATTTTTTCATTTTCTATAATATTTGTATATTTAATTTTAATTCTATTACTCTTGATCCGGCCCTACCAATGACGCAGTCGATGTTCATTTGTAATGACTTCAAACCATGAAGGATTTTTTTATGAGCGGCGTCGAGAAAACAAATGCCATTCCACCATTCAACACAGGCACCTCCACTCAACTTCGCATCCTTCTTCTCCCTCAACGTCCACATTTCCCGCCCTATTCGCCGCAGCGTTGTTCACTTTCGCTACCACAGAGACAGATCCAATTTTCTTTGACACAGCTTACTCTCTTTCCAATAAGTGGAGTCCCTCCCCCCGACCTTTCACCTGTCCCATTACTAACCTTTTCTACCCCGGAATCATCATCTTATGGCATCCTTCTGCGCTATCCTACCACTTAGAACAACCACCCTCGTCAACGTCCCCCCTCCACCCGGAGGTCTGTGATCACGTCCGCACCCCAGTGGTCCCCAAGGTGCTCCCGACCAGCGCCATCGCTGACTCATCTGCTGACACATCGACCCCACGCGCGCGACCTCCGGCTTAGATCCTCGATCTCCTTTCTCTTCGTTCTGCGTTTCTATCCCCTTATTCCTTCGCACCTCCAGTGGTGGATGACCCGCATGACGTGCTGCCTTGAGACACCTTTTGTTCCAATACGTAGGACCAATGGGAGCTTCTCTGTCACAACAGTGAGGTCAAACGATACAGAGCAGTATTTAAATTGGTGAGTTGGGAAGTGGTTTCAAAACACGGATGATACAGATAGTATACATAATCCTCGAGGAAAAACATTACTCCAGAATTGTACACGTGAGGTATTTTTTTTCCTTTCTGTATTAGTAATGGTGAAATGTCAACTAATAAGTTAAAAGAGTTTGATATTAGGAGAAACCTGTAAAGTATTTGAGGAATTTGTCTGATGTTGACAGATTGATGTTCATTATAAATAGTAAAATATTTGGTCATTGTCCTTATTTATTGATGCAAAAGGCCTTTTCATTATAATATGCAATAGTAACAGGAAATGAGAAAACTGGCTTACCTGGGTCTTTTGGCAAGCGGTGGTTAAAAGCATCGTTGTCTCAAGAAGAGTCGGGATATATAAGGAAGTCTCAGGAATTTCCATTGACGTCACAGATTTTCCGTGTAACTTGCTTCAGTTGTTTTATGGCTAATTTTAGCATGGGGGAGGAAATATCTGGGATTTGATGATTGAGTGTGAAAATGTTGGAATTAAGTAAATTGTGAATGTGAATGTTTTCTAATTTAAGTATTTCCAGTAATTATTTTCTATTTCTAAAATTTGGAAACTCCTGATGGAAATTCCTGAGACTTCCTTATATAACCCGACGGTTCTTGAAACAACGGTGCTTTTAGTCGCCGTTTACCAAAGGACCCAGGTTTGCCAGTTTTCTCATTTCCTGTTACTATTGCATATTATATTGAAAATTAATAACTTTTCAAAGAAGAAGATGTAGATTAATTTTAGAATATTTCAATTTTTTATTTTGTCATTTATATTTTCATTTTATATTTTTAAAAATATTAACTTTTCGAAGTAGAAGCGGGTAGATTGTTTTCAGAATGATATTTATTTTGTAATTTATATTTTGTAAAAAAATATTGTAGCACTAAAGAAGGCCGCGATGCGGCCGAAAATGCCTTTTGCATTAATAAATAAGGACAGAATACCTGTAAATTAGAAATCAATGTTTGATACGTCCCTTGTATATTGGTATTCAAGGGGTATTCATGTGAGATAAACATCAGGAACCGAGAAGGAGTAGACGTTGATTTTGCGAAATATGCTAAATACACAAGGGGGAAAAATTTCGAGACTTTCTCCATTATTTGTCTTCATTGTTTGCCACTATGAGGGTGTAGTTATTTCTTCACAATGAAACAACTATAATTTTTTAAACACGACAAATATTTTTCGATCTTAAGGTGGAAATGTTCTCAGACGAACATTTGGTACGTACGAATAAGAGAATAAAAACTTAGAAAAAATACTAGAAATAAAAAGAACAATCAAAAGTATTACTTGTAAACAACAGTCACGTATTCTATGCTGGGAAGCTTTGTTCCAATTTTATAAAATAATCATACTCCAGAAATAGAGGGTAAGTGCGCCAGTGAACCAAGTCATTTTTTCACGTTGACAGATATTACGTTCCAAGAGGTGAAATACGTTTCTCGGCCAACTTCAGGCGAATAGTGAGTTCATGTGATTTATAAAAAAATACATCCATATTTCACGGACCAGATCTCAAATGACTATTAAAAAAGGACTTTCAGAGCCAACTATTGGGAATCAAATGAGTAGGGCTTGGTTCACTTGTGCTCTGAAGCCTCCAATAAGGTAAGATCACTGTACTAAAGTGTTCAAAATATGTTTATATAATATTAATCTAATTTTTTAAGGAATAAGAGTCAGTACGAAAAATAGAACACGGCGTCATCTATAATTTGCTAACATAATATATTGATTTTTTAATGAAAATTAAATTGAAGAGTGTAATTGCATTTCCTTCCACTCTCTTTTGATTGTTTGTATACTTAATTTTAATGCAAACAAAAAAGAGGAACTACTATTCGAATATTCAACACATGTAATCTAGATATAAATTCTCTACACATTACATTGAACTAAAAGCTGAAATAATCGTGCTGTTCGTCTATTTCAAGTTCATGAGCAAATGTCAGACAGTGACTTCGTTCGTAGCATTTCAAAAAGAATATTATTGATAAGAAATAAATACCCATTAAGGTTCCGGTACGACTAGACCTGTAACCTTTCAGTCCGTGAGATCGCTGCGACTGAAATAGCCTGCTTGGCTGCAAAATTCGTTGACATTTCGCGAAAAATTCTAAGTATGTAGTTGATTCTCTCCAACGAAAATATTTATACGTTGGAATCAATACGAGAGATGACCCATGAGACTTCAAATCTCATTCATTTCCAGCTATTCAATTTGCTTATGTATGTGAAATCAAACAAAAAATATTCGTCTTTTCATAAACAGACATTTTTATAAAGCTTTACTGATAAAAAAGAAGTATATTTTTTACTTTCATGGTTGGGATAAAACGGAGAACGGGAAACAACCGTTAAATTATTTTATTTCCAACGAGACTTTTCATTTAAAGATGAAGAATCTTAAATTAGGTCAATGACACTAAATATTATGTTTAAAATCGGTATCGTTTTGTTAGTGATGATAATTCTAATTATTTAAATTTTTTATCATTATTCTATTGTTCTATTTGAGATAAAACACTATTTGTTAAAATAGTTTACTAATAGTTTCAGTTCTAATGAAAAATCAAAGAAAAACGATCATGTTCTAGTTATTATTTCAAGGATTGTTTCATGATTATTCAAATGATTTATTTTTATCCAATTACATTAACATCAGAAGTTAAATAAGTATGAAAAACATTTAATCGAGGGATAATTTTTTTAAATTTATAAACTAAAAGTATTTGTGAATATATATGTTAAGGGCTCTAATGACCTTAGATGTTGACGAGCCCTAAAGCCCCACAAAAAAAAAAAAAAAAAAAAANTTTTATATTATTAAAGATATCTCCAGGAGCTACGAAATTTCTTAGAAGTATGTATTAGGCACTTTTTTATTCAATTTATATTATATTAGAAAAGAATGTTATATCAAGAAGTTATTATTTTTGATACCGTGTGGAACTCAGTCTGTAGGGTGTTGTGTATTTTACCAAGTATTCAATTTGGTTGTCAAGGTCGTTATTTTTAACTAATGTCAATAAATGAATGTATTCGAAAAGAGACCTGAATTACTCCGCGTACCGGTCAGTGCGATGGATCGCAAAATTTCACCGTGTACATTGCGTCTCTGTTCTTGCCCTCTTCAGTACTATGTTTAATGAACTGAATACAGGGCGATGGGGAATGTGACAGGCACTTGGCGATTAAGAATGCGAATTTTCTTATAAAGATCAGTTCTTAGTTAGTGAAAGTTTCCTATAGACCGAATATTGTGAAAGCTGAATGTTAATTGACGATAACAGTAATGGAAAATTAATCTTCAAAGAAAAGAAATCAAACCAAAAAAAAGAACTTGCACATAGAAAGTGGCTGGTGTACAACACGTCACCATGGATGGTCAGAAAAGCTACCAGAAAACCAGGAAAATGAAGAAAGATACTGGCAATATTTCAACTGAGAATGTACACAACTCTTTTTATAATCTCTTTAAAATAATTTAGCTAATACTTTGATACCTTACTATGCTGTTCTTGACTGTTCCTTCCAACCACATGTTTTGTTCCTTTGTTCCCGGGTGGAGAAATTTTAGGATAAACCGTCATAAAAAATCAGAATTCATATTTGTACCTTTGGCCTATCCTAATCGCATTTACTTCACATAAAATTTCTCGTATCACAATTATAGAGCATTTTTCTATTACGGTCGTTTAAGAACCTATCTTAAGTATATGATATTTCCAAAATATATATGAGAGAAGTATAAAAATTATGGATCGTAGAGAATCAATAACCATAAGATAGAAGGGTGATTGATTTTCTCATCAAGAAATAAACATCTTCAAACTAATTAACACATTTAAAGGACTTCTTTGATATTTTGTAACTTAATGGTTGTATTCGAAGAGGAACTATTGTGACGTCATTACCAAGTTGTTCGCCGTCTTACATTGCTTAACAGTCTGAGTAGCAGTTTTGGTTTCATTTACTCTTTAAAGTACACGGTACAGCGGTTAAGTTTCGTAGAATCGGAGATCGTATTCAATTAGCTGGCGTTAATACTTAAACTTTCATTGGATCCGACGTAGTATACCTGATTATTTTTCTTGCTTAAATCGTTCTTTGGAAATTAAAACCGTCGTTAAATATGTGTCATGCAACGAGGACAGATACAATTTTCAAAAGATGCACCAGAAAATCAGCATTAAAGAGTCAGAGATCAATGTAAGATTTTTAGAGAGAATATTTTTATTAACTGCATATGATGATTGTTATGATCCCTTTACTGTAATATTCTGGAGCTTCCAGCTACCTTTCCTAGTTTTGCACGAACTAGTAGAAATGTAATTGAAAACATTTCAAATTTTCTACGATCCCGAGAAGTATACAACTAGATGAGAGAAAATTTTGTAAATTCTTATGTGCCACGAATAATGCAAGAGTTTTGGGAATGGTTTCCGATGAGAGTGCTAAATAAATTGAGGAAGTAGGGAGATAAGGGATTAATAGAGTAAGTACAAATATGCACAGTGGATGGGCGATATGGAAAGTGAGAAGGTAGATGATGTTGGGGGAGTGGGGAGGTAGAAGGTGTTGAGAACCGAAACATTGCGTACTAGTTGTTAGGTATACAATTTTTGTGGTATTCTGGGAGCAGCTAGTTTGGAGAGGCGAAAAGGGAGTGGTCCCATTGGTAAGAGTGAGGTAGTGTTGCTGGAATGAGGAGTGGGAGGAGAGCCGTGCAACTGAAAGGCCCGAGTTCCCCGCCGTCTTTACACGCCCGCGTCGCGGCGAACAATCGCGCGCTTCAACCCAAGGGACAAACGGTCTCGCGCGAGGTTCTATAGAGTGCGCTCCAAAGAGGCTGCTTCTCCACCCCGCTCCCCCTTTTCCTCTTCAAAGTGCGCCCCCGCCCATTAGCTTAACGCTCGCCGCGCCCCATCGGCCCCTCCACGTCTCCGTCCCTGGCTCCGTGACCCGGACGGTTCTTCATCCGGCGCTAATCGAATTCGCAGACTAATGCTGCGCTATGTCGCGTCTCGGACGGTGTCATGATCGATTCCGATCGCAAAGGCTTCGAGATGGAGTTGGGAGAGGCATCTCAGTATTGCCTCCAGACATCATTTCATGAGCCTCAAATTTCTCCTCTGAATTTAATTATGTACTTTTTTTTACAAATACTCCGGGAATGATTCATTACTGTTTTATGGGAAATATCGAAATATATTCGTAACCTCGTTTTAGAGATATAAGAGAAACATAACCTTCAAAGAATCCGTTTTATTAGACTATATTTCTTCGTAAATCGTTTAAACATTCGATGAGTATATTGTCAAATATTTTCCGAAAACAGACATTGTTTCAATTCATAATTACAAAGAGATATTAAAACTCAGCATCTTCGTGAATGTGATTAACGGTGCGAGAGAACAATTATTTGTTTCCTTTCGACAGTTTTTTAATTATTTGACCGATTACAAGCATTATCTTGTACATGGTTTATTCTAAAATTCCATGAATTATAACATATTATTAGTATTTTTTTCAATTTTTAAGCTATATTCCATGAAATAGGTCTCACTTCTCCAATTATGTATTCATGGTGCTTTTTATAGCGCTTTCTTCTACGAATCTTTATTACAACTAAGGAGTCCTCGTGATATATATTTAATTTCTATATATAAATTTTTGTATTCGTAAAAATGTATAGAACGGAATTAATTTATTCTATAGTGTCGTATTATTCTAAAAAGTATGTCAAAGTTTATATTTTTCTGGAAAATCAATATACAAAACGACAGATGTTTTTTATAGAAACTTACCAACGGTACAATAATATTATTTACTGCAAAAAACTCATCGTTTGCAAAATATAGTTTTTCTATTTATGTATTTTTTCTAGAGTATTTATGTAAAATTTTTGTTAAGTCGGTACCTTATAATGGAATAACAATTTTCAGTAACATTTTCTTTGCTATTTGTTAAAATGTACGATTATGTTTAGGTACACAACAAAAAACATTTCTTATTCGACATAGTTAATAATCCGAACCTTTTTTTTCCCCCAGTTCACTACTACCGGATTTATAACAAGTATTTTTCAAAAAGAGTTGCTTTCTTCTTCATCTTGCAACTGCATCAGAGAAATTTCTCGTACTATTAACATTTGTATAAAATTTCCACTGAGTTTATTATTTTCACAGAGTCTGTTTATTTACTACGACTTTAAAACCATCAAACACGTGGATTGATACACACTAAATTCTTTACACGATCGACTAAGATTTTGTTTGCCAGAAAATTGCGACAAGAAACACAATGAGACGAAAGTTGAGTAAAACGATTGTTAATATAACGACACTAAAGTTAGACATTACGTCTACATGTAGCAGGTTAATCAATAGTAAAAGCTACCTTGCGAACTGGAAAATGTCGTCTGCGATTGATGTAAAATTTAAGTTTAAGAAAACATTTTGCAAAATTTAAGTTTAAGAAAACATTCTGCAAAATTTAAGTTTAAGAAAACATTTTGCAAAATTTAAGTTTAAGAAAACATTTTGCAAAACACAACAAAAAATTTATTAAGACCTGTTAATTTTTTGTTTTGTGTCACGGTTTATTAAATTGAGATTTATCATCAAACACGATAGAAATTGACTGTTTACCGAGATCGTTTATACAAATAAAAAAGAATGTTTCTTCAATAGTTACTTTGGTAACATGTTGGAAATATAATTTATTATGTAATTTATCCTCTATACCAGCTGACCTTCGATTAGTCTTCTGTAAAGAATGCTGATATAATGGAAGAAAAACAAATAATGTACTTCCACTTTTAGAAGTTTTCACAGGTAAATAAATAAATAAATATTATTGTCAAAAAAGCAGAACAAACTGCGTATGAGCACGTGGAGGACAATGAACTAATTTACTCTCCGGAAGCAAGCAAGGGACCATCCTATCAATTCCGATCAAGGGCCCTAAGGCAGAGGCGGATTAAAAAATTTCAGCAAAAATTCCTAGATAAGATAAAAAGTTAGCTACGAGTTATAATACATATATAATGTCAATATGTTTGTAATTTAATTCAAAAAAAAAATTTTACATTTACAAATTATTATCGAACTATATATTAACACTAAATTCACTATTTATTATTACAATAAATACGCCCCTAGACAAAGAACCTGTGTAAGAAATTCGCCTCTACTTGAAGGAAAGCCGGAGAGAAACCAGGGCCAAGGTGGAGCTACAGAATTAATATACACAACCGTGCGAAAGTTGAGTACACATGAAACTAAATTAATATGAATCATAAGACACAACAGTCATGCAAGAAAATAGTTTTTGAAATTGTTATAAGATATTTTAAAAGTGTTACAGCAACGTCATGATAAAGTACAAGACTGATTTAACTTTTATTAAAATCAATAAATTCTTTACATTGTAGAAGCACTGGCGCAGGAAAAAAATAATATATATAATAGTTGTAAATAAAATTAAAATCTACAATATTATTTATTTGTGAATCGATATTCATGTCATATTTCCGTATAAATAACTAGAAAATACAGAGCACATTCAAGTTTCTCTTATTAGCTGATCTTCCGAGAAACCTCTCCTCTCGATGAGCCACAGATAAACAATGCCCGAAGCGGGAAGCCAATGTCACATCGCTGCAATCCTTCCGTATTATTTTTCCAGATCCATTAGTGACTAAATATTCAATCTAGATCGAATATCTCTGTTTTCAATTCCAGACTTCTTCATCCGCTGTTGGAGGAAAAAAGCAATTTCTTCTTTCTTCCGAAGACTCTCGCGGCGTTCATTTTCATGGCAACACCACTAATCATAAATCAATGTCTCCGCTCGAACGCGTCTTTCGTATTGAGACTTACGGCGTTGGGAGCGTTTCCCGAAAAGAATGGAGAGGAGAGCTGACATAAGGGCGAAGGGCAGAAACGGAACTGCGGTAAGGATTGCATGAGGGTCCGAACAGTACTTTTTTACTCCAATGAACAATTCAACGCGAAGGAAAATATATCACTAAGGGATACATGGACACAGTATTGAAGATTACACACAAACTTAAATAGACGTCTTATAAAATATTTTCGTTACTGGACGTAACGCAAAGGAGTCTTATAATGCCTTTGAGTTCTTCAATACTTCTGAACATATTGTGACTTTAGGTTGCAAATTCCGCCCGTAATCGGTGTCCCAAGCGAGTTCGTTCCCTATCTGAAGTAGGGGGTGAGAATGCTCCGCAATGAAAGGAAGCCGAAGTAACTACCAATTGCCACATGTAGAAGGACCATTGGAAAAACAACAAATTTAAACACTATATATCCCATAAAGTCTCTCTCTCTCTCTCTCTCTATACATATCTCTCGAGGTACGTAAGAGTAATATTGGATATAACTAAATTATTTTCTGTCCCCAGCTTCGAATTTACTTTTAAAACTTATTTTTCACAGAATAGTTTTCATCAGTGCGGGTGCAAGCATAATACACTTTGCATCAACAATAAATTCTAGTTCAAACAATGGAAACACAGTAATAAATAAATAGGTAAGCAGGTAATTTGTATCGTTACATGTTGGATGTAATAATATATTGTAAAAAAGAATTCAATTTAAATTTAACTTGGAAAAAAGAAAAAGAGGAAAAAATATGTGCGTATTTTAATTTCTATGGAATGAAAAATTACAATTAGAGATAGAAACGAGAAAATTTTGTAAATGCATTGAATAAATATATAAAATGTATTACATTTAAGTGACATTCTGTGATTTATGTATTAAAACAGCTACATATATCAATTTGAAGTTAACAAGAAAGAAATTAGTAACTTTATTTAAATAAATCTAGTTTTAGTTATTTCTTTTCTCTGAGTTTGTCGAACATAAAGTAAACTGAACAATCGCAACGCGTTTAACAAATTATTTTAAAGCGTTATTGAGAGGTACAGTTAAGAGACAATGTTTAACAAAAAATGTTTATCAATATCCGCACATTAGAGCCGTCGTGAATCCGTGAAAGTTAACGTGGTCAGAGGTATTTCATAACTTGAGTTGTCTTAGAAATAATTATGAAACTTAAATTTTAATTAATATTTTACCTCGATAAAACATAGAAATTAAAACACGAAAGTCTCTCAGAATGCTATTTTATGATTTATGTTTGCTCGATGAAACTTGGAAAAGATTGCATCTGCCACACAGATTTTTCTTGAAGAATGCCAATCGTTATTAGTATGAAGTCTCTTTTGAAATATATTGAAAACTAATCGATTTTACTGACTGAAAATAGTATTTTCACGCGAGAAAAGAATGTGTTAATGTATTACATTTTGATTGATTTTTTAAATTAATTACGTATAAACATATTAAAACACGTTATACTCGAAAGATGATATTCACTTTCTGCATTTTGTTTTGTGACTTATTTGTCGAATTATGTCAATTCGTAACTTTTACTCTCAATATATTGTGAAATGCATCGAATGTTTTGGAAATGAAGTCGTGACCTTTAGTACCTCGCACACGAATGAGTTTGAGAGAATGCGTTGTGGAGTGTGGCCAAACACAGTCCGGACGACTGACCGCAGCGTTCTTTCGAACCACTAGAGTCCGGCAATAGTGGGCACGATGCAAGCCGCACTGAAGTCTCCAAATGAGTCGGTAAGCGAAGAGGTTATGGTGTTGGGGTCCCGCGGCGTTGGGAGATGCTCGTCGTCCAGAGGTTCTCGGATGATGGGGTGACCACCACCTTTCTCGCCCCCCCTAACCTCTGCTGGGGTTTGGGTAACACGAGCTGAAGGGAAGGGCAGCTTTGGGTCGCGTGGGTGTCAGGGATAAGGTATCTGTGGATTGCAGTGTTCGAAACTTCTCTCTCACCCGTTCCCAAGACGCCCCAAAAACCTGTCTGCTTCGCCCGTTCCTCGCGTTTGCCATCCCTTTAGTCGCAGCTCCTTTCTTTCTCGTCTTTCCTCTACCTCCGTCCCAGTGTGGTTGCTACGGCTCCACAAAATAAAAACTTGGCTTCAACGCAAACACACTAAGTGCCTCTTTACACGAACGTCAATTATCTCGGCATAAAGGTAGAAGCTTATAACTCTTGACCTGCTCGCATTTAATTTCGTGATAGCACCTCACCTCTTCTTCTGGAGTCTTTTTTCATCTAATTACACACATATATAACACGTGTACTTAACCTTTCTTTAACGCTGAAAAGAAGGGACTTGGGAAGGGTTAGGTTTGTTTGGAGGAAAGAATTTGGTTGTATTTGTCTAAAGCAATTGGTTCTTCTTTCCTGCGAGACCCACAGAAAGTAAAGGTAAGTAGAAGTTAGTTTGGGGATGAAACGAGTAATTGTGAAAATCCGGAGGACCTTGAATAAGTCCTATATATCAGACGAAGTTAAAAGAGAAGCAACTTGGAGGTGCGAAATATAAGAAAAACACATATTGGTAAATGTAATTGATTGTTGAGATTACATGAGTATGAACTGAAGAGCCAGGAAATATCATAGAAGTGAATTAAAGCCAATGATGATGAGTAAACATTTCATTCCTGTGATATAAAATTTGGAACGGGGGTGGCAGAATAGTTAACAATAAATTAAAATATGATAAATTGTCAGACTTATCACTCAGAGTTTCAAAACCAGGGAAATTTGTTGGGATTCTCAAAGAAGAAATTCGTAACTTAATCACTGAATCATGTACTCTCATTAATAAGAAAAACATACGCATATCGCATTTTTTGCATCAGCATCAAGAATGGTAATTTTTACTAAATATTGGTCGCAAAAAGGTAGGAAGCAGATTAAAATAATTTTTAGACGTGCTATGTCAAGTGCTATAACTAAGCAGAGCATAAATAACACAAGCAGAGAAACGATAACGTCGAAGAAATAACTAGTTGTTCCCTGGATGTGTCCAACGAAACAAGCTAGGAGTAAACTGTGAAAGCATAGAGATTATATTACTTTAAGACTCATCCCAAGAACGGTCTCACCCATTACTACATTGCAATTACCCCTTCCTCTCCGAACACCCACTTCAATCAACCACCTTTCTCCTTTTCTTTGAACTTTATAATAGTACGAACGGTCACTGAGAGATCTACATTTCCTTGCACCTTCCTTTTGTTTTCTTCCGTATTCCTTCCTTCCTTCCTTACCTCTCTCTCCCTCAACTATCCTTTTTATCCCCATCCCCGCTCAAAAGACACGCTACGACTTTGGAAAACAGCTTTACGAGGACTCCAAGAGCACAGCAGTTTCTCTGATAGTTGAAGTGTTGCTATCAGCTTTAAAAGATCCGTCGCTTATAAAACTTACGCCTATAAAGCGTAAACTACCCCTTACAGAACTACGGTGCCCCTTCCTAGATGTCCATCCTCTAACGGGACGTGAACAGCCACACTGCAGTGACAGCGTAGAGTGGGGAATGCTGGAGCGTCCAAAGCTGTGGTAGTTCCAATTTCTGAGACCAAATCAATTGTGTGGTGAAAATGGAAGAAGCTTTTCCTTATTCAAATGCTTCTTGATGCAACTTGAAAAAGGCATTCTTCGTAATTCTTCGTAATGGTGGTACTAATGTCCGTAAGCTCTCGTTTATGTGGAAAACAATGTAATTGACAAAACAAAATACTTGACGAAATGTCTTATCGTGTAAATTAAGTATTTTAAAATTTTGTTGGAGAAATATTACAAATGATTCGCTTATTTTATATACCAAAGAAATTGAAAGCTTTATGTAATATTTATTACTACAAATACATCTTTTTATTCTTATAGGTCATTGTTATCTTTGTGAATGAGCGAATCCCCGTGCATTTTATTTTCCGAGGCAAACATACTCAGAAATACAAATCTTCAATAAATACAAATTTCAACCTCAAGCAATATAAGATTTATAGGGACTTACATTCGATATTTTCTATTTCTCGTTTCATGTTTTTATAAGGAAAGTAGTGTGATGATTATAAATTATACTTTATAAGTTACGGTTTCAAGATACACCTTACAGTATCGTTACAGAATGAGTTGATCTGATTTTAAATTTAGATATCACCATGAATATGACATGAGTTTGATCCGATTTTATATTAAAATATCACCACTCGTCACCATTTCTACTTTGTCAAAGTACCAATTGGCGACTAGAAGAATTGAGGCAATTTAGAAAATAGGTAACTACATGGAAAACATCACCCAAAAGATGATATTGATACACTGTACTTGCCAAGAAAGAAAGTAGGACGGGATTTAATACAGATATATACAACATACAAAATAGATATTAAAAATCTACACAACTATGTCTACCTTATCTCAGACACTTAAAAAAGTGTGACCAACAAAGAAATAATTTAAATTCAATAAATAAAAATGCATGAAAATAAAGAAAAGCCATAGAAACAGAAGAACAAGAGTTTGAAGAGATCTCAATTGAAGATAACCAATCAAATTTCAGGGAGAAAATAAAAAACACAATATTTGACAAATGGAGAAGTAAACCTACGTATGGACAGTCAATACATAAGATGGAAGACAAATTGATAGACAGAAAAATCATTCGACTGGTTGACAGCAAGTCATCTCATGGGAAAAACGGAGAGCCTCCTGGTAGTAACACAGGACCAGGCCCTCAAAACAAGATATAACAGGAAACACATTTTGAAATAAAATATAGATAGTAAATGTCGGTTGTGACAACAGTATGAAGAAACAATAGACCATATAGTATCTGGCTGTCAAATATTGGCGAAAAAATGAATACATACACCGCCATGATAATGTTTGCAAAATTGTACACTACAGAATCTGCAAAGAATACAAGATATACCCAAAGTCACGATTCTATGCCTAAACTTATTTAATGTAGCTGCCTTAAACAAATTGCTAACGAAACAAATTCTTGAAACTCACTCGCGAAAATTTCAAAGAAAGCGTGGTGGGAAAATTTCAGGAAAAGTGTGGTCACAAAGAATTTAAGTAATATCCAAATTAATATTAATAGTAGTCACAAAAGCGACTATTTGCTGTAAATAAATACAAGTTAATAAGACAATAAAAAAAGACACAAAGTATTCGTTCCACACGCTCGGTGCAGAAAGAACAGAACAACGCCACAAGAGTAAGTGGATTGATGGTTGTCCGAGGTTAATTATGAATTCAATTTTCAATATTTTGCCAACAGAACGCGAGGTACCCTTATGTTACGGCACACCACAAGCCCAGATGTGGGTATTTTTTGGGCAGAAGCGGGATACAACCATAAACCACAACCTTTATGGTATAGTTCGCTGCCACCAACTTGGTTTCCCCAAGCAATCAAACACACGTGTAATAACAATAAAATATTCTTTTAATACGTTAAATTAAAATCTGCGTATTTACAAATTTGAACGAACTCTCAAATCATAAATACAAGTTTGAATTTGTTATTACAGAGTTATTGCTATCTGAAAGCAACAATTACACACAGATATAAATACTAGTGTTATCAATTAATTCGGAAATCTACCCAGATCGTCCGAATCTCAAAAATGTACAAGTTGCTATCCCGAAATAACTAACTGTTTCAAGTTACGTCATTCGCGCCTAATAGCAATATAATAGAATTACCGCAGCAATTCTCAGTGGTCTGACGACTAAAACTAACCAAGTCACATCTCAAATAACCTGGGTACTTCCATACACTCCGTAAAGTCTCAAGTCTGAAAGTCTTTGAGGATCTTCAATCCTCCCGATATATACAGAAGCGGAGGTCACGTGATCACGCCCTCGCTAACACACTGAGCACTCTACATCATCTTGGTCACCCCTCAGCTTCTGAGAACACGGTGTCTTTACCGATATGCCAGCGTCCTCGGGATGACCATTATTTTCAGCATCCGCTGGAATTTTCCATTTATAACAGTCATTCTTTAGGGGTTTTTCCGTCTCGCCTTGGTATACATGGAAAACAAGTCCCTCTTACAGAAATATTACAAACCAAGGAAAGACAAGCACTGCTCACCCCTTCGACCGACATTCTTCGAGCGCAGTGCTCCTTCCCGGAAAAGCAGGGGGATGGTCCCAGAAACAATGAATGAAAAGGTGGTCACTTTTTCTTATTTGGCGGCGCCTGTCCCGATCTGTAATCTTCTTGGGAATGTCCGGTTAGAAAAATGCTTGAAAGTGTTAATATTTCATCAATCGATAGACTGCACTGGTCCTGATGTTACACCTTATCATTACTCTTATGGACGATGGTGAAGTATAAGCGTTGACTACATTGAGTATAGGTTCTA